>CM023483.1:136923753-137089522 GCA_013339685.2 Hyalomma asiaticum | reverse complement strand
GATGACGACGAAAAGCAATCCTTGTATTGGTGGAGTAAGGCCTTGAGCTCCCTTTGTTGCTGCCTGGAAAGGCCTTGATTAACGTCGAAGGCGGGCGCGGACACTGCGGCCGTCGTTGCGGGTCCGCGATAAACGGTGAGGGCGAAGGCATTGCTTACTTCTACGAATTCACTTAGGTGCGCTACCGTCGTACCCCTATTAAGCTGCCGGTATTCATTGCTGAAGTTCGTCACCATTACTTGGCTACGCCGTTATGAAGCTTGGTTATGCCTCTTGCGACACACATCTGACGGTCTGGGAGCAAGTGCCGGTCGCCTTCGATGACGCCTTGTAAGTTGGTAGGCGCTTTGGTGCCGACAGAAATGATGACGCTGGATAGTGGCGGGACGGTTACCTGCTCTTCAGTCTCCTTCAAGGCATGATAAGCTACGTTGCACTCTGACGGCGTTGCGTTATCCGTGGACAGCGTGATTGACCTGGATCTTAGACTGCGCCATGCTGGTCCAGGAAATCCATGCCTAAAATGACGTCTCGCGAGCATTGCTGCAGGACCACAAAACTCACTGAATACGTCTGGCTGTGAATCGTGACTCTTGCCGTGCAGGTTCCAGTCGGTGTTATAAGGTGGCCCCCTGCTGTTCGGATATCTGGTCCTTCCCAGGCAGTCTACCTTCTTGAGCTTGGCGGCGAAGAGACCATTGATGACAGAGTAGTCGGCGCCTGTATCGACTAGGGCGGTGACGCTGTGGCCGTCGATAATCACGTCGAGGTCGGTGGTTCGTCGTCTGGCGTTTCGGTTAGGTCGGGGTGTCGGATCACGGCTGCGTCGGCTTGCTCCGGCACTGCTATGTCGCATCGGCGGTGAGGCTTTCTCGTGAAGACTGGTCAGACGGCGTGCTGCGACTGCGTCGGGAGGGTTTGTGCGTCGTGGTGGTCGTCATCGGCGGCGGCGGCGGAGGATCTTCGGCATTGCGTCGTGCAGCAACCGCACCTCCATCGGTTGCTGCCTTTGTTTCCCGGATAGGGCCTTGGAGATCGGCCCCGGTTAGGACCGGTGTACTGGCGGCGATCCGGGGAGACATAGCGGCCAGGCGAAGGTGAACGGGATGGTCGTCGTCGTTGCCACTGGGATTCCGGCGATGTAGTCGGCCACGTCGCGAGGTCGCTCACGTGGGCGCGGACGCGGCGCGTTCACGTCGAAGTCACGCAGTCCCATCTCACGGTACTGGCAGTAGCGGTAGGTGTGCCCGGCTTCGCCACAGTGGTAGAATAGTGGGCGGTGGTTCGCGGTGCGCCAAATATCAGTTTTCCTGGGCGCGCGCTGGATTACTGTGGAGCGGGATGGCGTCGGAGGAGGCGGCGGTGGCTGGCGACGAAACTGTGGAGGCGTTGGGTCCTGGCATGGGCGAGGGTGGCAGGTCGTTGGGCCCTGGCGTGGCGTGGGCGGCAGGTCGGCGTGCAGCAGCGGCGTAGGTCATCGCCTCCGGTTGGGGTTGCGGTCGTTCGGGAACGCTCAGTGAGCGCTGTACTTCCTCGCGAACAACGTCTTCAAGGGAGGCGACTTGGGGCTGCGAGGACGGCAACATCCGGCGCAGTTCTTCGCGAACGACAGCCCTTATAGTCTCGCGTAGGTCGTCGGGGCCGAGTCCTTGGGCTTCTGCGGTGTCTGGGAACGTGCGGCGATTGGATTGCCGGGTTCGCATTGCGAGGGTTTTCTCAATGGTGGTAGCCTCGGAGAGGAACTCTTGAACCGTCTTTGGCGGGCTTCTGACTACTCCGACGAAGAGCTCCTGCTTCACTCCTCGCATAAGCAGGCGAACCTTCTTGTCCTCAGACATGTCGGCGTCGGCGTGGCGGAAAAGTCGCGTCATATCCTCCGTAATGATTGTTACATTTTCGTTGGGGAGCTGTACCCGAGTCTCAAGTAGCGATGCGGCTCTTTCCTTCCGCACGACGCTTGCAAAGGTAGGCAGGAAAGCCGCGCGGAAGCCGTCCCAGGTTCGAAGCGTTGACTCGCAGTTCTCGAACCAAGTCCTTGCGGCGTCCTCCAAATAAAAATATACATGGCGCAGCTTATCTTGGGGGTCCCACTTGTTAAGGGCTGCGACGCAGTCGTAGATGTCCAGCCAGCTTTCCGGGTCCTCGTATGACGATCCGCGGAAGGTAGGTGACTCTTTGTGCTGGTGCACGACCACGGTTGGCGGATATCGTGCTTCCGCCATCGTGGATGCCGGTTTCGTTGAAGCCCTTGTTTTCTTGTCCTTGTCGGGAAGCGTCAGGTATTCGGGTGGGAGTCCTTGTTGTCTGCGGCTAACTCGAACGACCGGGTTGGCGTCGTCCTCTTGGCGGCTTGGGCTTGGCTTACGGCTGGACGGGGTGTACGGTACATGGACCGAGAAGCGCCTCCACCAAATGTCACGGGGTTGTGACAAACGCAGCACTTGAGACGAAGCACGCAGGACTCAAGGTTATGTCAGGCGAACTGTTTATTGGGCGAACTTGTGCCCAGCAAAACAAAGTCAATCACAATTCACAGCAACAGCGGCGTGAACAGTCGTCGGTCGACGGAAAGACTGACAAGCAGCATAATGCGTCGGCTTTCATACACGCGTCATAACGGTGTTCTCGCATTATCTCTGGAGTTCCAGAAGTCATTGATATGTGCGCGTCAAAGCATGCAAAGTTGCAAGAAGGTGGGGGTGTATGCGTCTTTGTTGATTCTCGTCGAACCTATGAACTTATTCCCGATTTCTCTGTGGTTACAGATCACTTTGAATTCTTAACGCTTAAAAGTGACATTGAAATTGTTGCTGCTGTTTACCGTCCCCCAAATGGTAACTTCGTGAACTTTTTGAATTTCTTTCAGTCTTTCCTAGAATATATCAACTCAAACAAATATCGGCTTGTGTGCGGTGGTGATTTTAATATAAACGTTTTGGAGGATACTCAAAGCGCATGCGAGTTTATATCATGTCTTCACTCATCTGGATTTACAAATCTAATATCAACGCCAACTCGGATCACAGTATCCAGTTCATCACTGTTAGACAGGATGATTACCAATGCTGATACACTTGTTTCAAGCTCTGGTAGTATTTCATCAGACATTAGTGACCACTGTCCAGTATTCATGCAATATAGTTCCTCAAGAGTAGGGAAAAGACGTCAACATCACACGGCCACTGTACAGAATATCACTGATGAGTCACTGCAGGCTTTCAAGCGTGCCGTTAGCATGCATGACTGGTCTTTCGTCTATATAATAAGAAATGTTCATGAAGCGTACTTGAAATTTATAGAATCTTTTACGAATATCTACCTCGCTCATTTTCCTTTTAAAACATTCAAACCGTCAAAGAGACTAAGAAAACCATGGGTCACATTTGCTATTAGGCGTTTGATAAACCAAAAAATAAGCTTTTTCATGCATTCTTGAAATCTCGAGCGGAACACTTGCTAAAGCAGTATAAAGCCTTCAGAAATAAACTAAACAGTGCCCTTCGAAAGGCGAAGATAGCGTATTATGAAAAGTTGTTTGCTGGTATCTGTACAAGATACCCTGATACAACTTGGAAAGCAATTAACAGTGTTTTAGGACGCCAGAAGGCGAATTCCATGCCACATGAAATCACGTTAAACAATCGTGTACTAAGTGGTGCAGTGCTTGCTGATTCTTTCAATAAATATTCACTTCTAATATAACACCAATTTATAATGCTGTGCGAATGAACAGCTCAATTATTCGAAATACTGAAAGCATATTTGTCAACCCGGCAGATGAACCAGAATTATTCAGAATATTTATGAGTCTTAAGAATAGCAGTGCATTAGATATAGACAATCTTCAGGTCGGTCCTATAAAATTTGTTTTAGAACATTTAGCTCCTGTACTTGTGTACATATTTAATTTAGCAGTAGATTCCGGAGAATTCCCACGTGAAATGAAGCGCTCCCGTGTGTCTGTACTGTTTAAAGGTGGTGACAAAAACGTCCTTGGAAACTATCGCCCAATATCAATTATTCCGGTGTTTGCTAAGGGTTTTGAAAAAATGCTGCACATTAGATTATCAAATTTTTTCACCAGAAATGACATTATAAGTGACGCACAGTTTGGTTTCCGTAAAGGAAGATCTACGGAGTCAGCTTTATTACGCCTCAAAGAAATAATTTTAGACCACATCGAAAACAAGTTTTTCACATTAGGTTTGTTCATTGATTTCACCAAGGCTTTCGATTCTATCGACCATAGTACGCTACTTCATAAGTTAGAAATCTACGGTGTTCGGCGCACTCCCCTGGCTCTAATAAAATCATATTTATCAGAACGATCACAGTGTGTGTGTCTAGGTAACCATCACTCCTCTTCATTGCCAATTAGTAGAGGTGTCCCACAGGGAAGTGTATTAGGGCCCCTTCTTTTTAATGTTTTTATAAATGATATTGTTAATATCAATACGTCAGCAAAATTTACAATTTATGCTGATGATGCCACTGTATTGTTTTCCGGTGCAGATACAGATACGTTGGTAGAAATTTGTAATAATTTCTTCTGTAACATTACATCATGGTCATTATCAAACTTAAAATTAACCCTAAGAAAACGAAGGTAATTATATTTAGAGCTAGAAATAAGGTTTTGAACCTTAAACAAGATATAATGTGTGCAGACCAAAAAATATATATTGTCGACGAACATAAGATTCTCGGTGTCACATTTTCATCCCATCTGAGCTGGGATTCCCACGTAAATGACTTGTGCAAGAAACTTTCTTTTACTACGGGAGCTCTGTCGCGTTGTCGAGAAATTCTCCCAACAAATATAAAAGTCAAAATATATCAGGCACTGTTTCAATCGCATATAAATTATTGCAGTCTGGTTTGGCTTACTACAACTCAACGTAACATAAACAAAATATTGCTTTTACAGAAGAAAGCTATCCGTCATATTGCCAACATTGGTTACCTGTCTCCGACTTCGACCCACTTTCGCAAACATAGTATAATTAAAATTCAATATATGTATGAGTTCCGCATTCTGCGATCATTTTATTTATGTTCTTCTGCATTTAGACAATTTCTTCAGTCAACTGCTGTTCTGCAGCGCCACAATCATGTTGTCAACACTCGTAATATAGGAGACTGGCATATACCGCGTTTTCGCACTGACTATAAACTACAGTCACTGAAATATAACCTCCCATGTATTCTAAATAAGCATAAACATTTACTTAAACCTGCACTTAGTACTTTACGTGAAATATTTCTGATTCCTAATGTTTTTACATTTCATGTATTTCACAAACTTGTAGTCAATTTCTCTCTGTATATAGTTGTATATGATACAGTCTATTTGTCTATTTTCCTTTATTATATTGTGATGTTTTGTGTAGTTTACTGCCAACATTGTGGGTGTAATGTATGCTATCGTTTCCTTGTATTGCCATTTCTCTTCTTGAAAGGGGAAATGTGCCTATGACGCTTTATACGGCTATTTTATGTTTGTCTATGTAAAAGAAAGGTTTCTTTTTTTGGCTACTTTTGTATTTATTTTTGTTTCAGCTGTCACTTGTTTGCCATGTAGCTGGTCTCCTGGGCCCCAGTCAAGCTGTTTGATTACAGCTTTTAGCCCAGGAGACCATCCAGAATGTAATATTTTTGTCAATTTCTGGAAAATAAAGAGAATGAAAATGAAAAAAAAATGAATGGTCGACACGATTCGAGAAGTGGCATGCAAGATAAACGCGGCCTGCGTTGCGCGTAACAGACAGTGATAACAGCGCTCCCCGTAAACAATCAAAACGAGCGCGCGTATCAATATTTAAAATGCGAAGGTTATCAGGGAAGTCATGGGGACGTCGTTGAAGGTTACAAGCAGTAGCTATGGTGGACGCCTTAGTGCCTCGATTGTGAGACTTCCCGATCGTGTCAGAATGCGGGTCCCAGCTGTAGCGAACGTCGTCTATAAACACTATGCGCACGAAGCAGCCACTACTACGATAAGATTTCCTTACCTCCCATAAGTTTCTTCTGACGGTTCGTACGTTGTCTGATAACTCCTCTAATATGCGTTGACCAGAGCCTTTCAGGTTTAACGCATTTTTAAGAATTGGAGCTTTCTTGCAGAAGTACAGAAGTTTCAATATAATTGGGCCGGAGCGATCTGGAAAACATCTGCCAATCTTACGAGATCTTTCGATTTGTGGGCAATCTGTGTGAAGTGTTTCAGTGAAAAACTTAGAAACAGTGTTGACCAGTTTGGCATTATCTTCATTTGGAGTTTCCGCGATTCCATACAATAACAAATTATTGCGGCGCAATCTATTTTCCAAGTGGTCATTCTGATCCGTCGGCCTAGCATCTCTTTAGGTACACCACACGCAAAATTTGACGACTCGAGAGCAGAAAGACGCGACTCGATAGCCTCAAAGCGCAGACTAACAGAACGAAGTTCAGCAATGTTCTATTATTTTGTCCAGAAAGTAGTCTGCAAAACATGGCCGAAACTGAAAGTTCCCTGTCAGAGGATGCCGAGCCACTGTCGTTGGTGCCCACAACCGCCTCTGATAATGATGCAGGTAAACTTCAAATAGTGCTAGTATTTCCCGTTAAATTGCCCTTGCATCCTCTGGGCCCGGGGTTGAGCTCAACGTCGTCACTCAAGAACAAACAACTGGCACAGTATACAAGCTGAGCATGAACAGAGAGAGAGAGAGATTCTATTTATTTTTAGGGAAGTGAATAAAATAGGGTGCAGAGTGCACGGTAACTGTCTCTCAGTGAGGACACCTCAACCGATACACTCAGGGGATGGGGGAATTAAATGGAGAGAGAGAAGAAAGAAGGGAGGCAGAGGTCAAAACCACACCAAGATATATACAGAGAAACAACGGTCTGTGGGCAAGCAGCAGCAGGTAACGATTGTCTGAGCGAGTACAGTATCAGTTGCCTAAGTAACATACCTGCACGATAAAGAGGCATCGCATGAGCATTGTGTCACCACTGCTGCTGCCTTGCCCACTGAAGGTACGGTGTGGCTGGAAGTCTTTTATATCCGTTGCCGATGACGTCACAGAGATGGACTTGACAAGGAACCGTTGGTCAGGTGGAACAGCACAGCTGATGCCTGATGACAGCGCAGGCATATCAAGTGGCCAGCAAAGACCGTCTTTCGACGGAGTGACAGGCATGGTTGGCTGGGTACTGTTACGGTGATCAGCGAGCACGACTGCCGCATGCCGATGCATTCAGGGGTACCACGCTGTCCAAACAGAGCGTTGAAGATTCCATGAGGCTCGCAAGAAGCTGCACAATAAAGAGGCATCGCATGAGCATTGTGTCACCAGCTGCTGTCGCCTTGCCCACTGAGGTTCGACTCAGCGCATACCTGAGGCTCGACTCAGCGCATGCTATAGGACAAGAACGCTCCAGTATCGCTGCACTTTCCTCACGCGCATCGCGCATCTGCTCTAAGCCTGGTCTGCGCAAGCAAGAGCTAGCCGTCGTACCTTTGCAAAAAAGGTTACCCTTCACAGCTACTGAGGGCTCAAAATTTGCGGTCGTCAGTTCCTTGTGCAGAAGTGGTTCGTCAAGACGACAAGACAAAACGTGCTGCCGTTCCCTACGCAAAAGCCATCAGTGAAGCTCTTGCAAATGGTGTTTGGAAAATACGGCGAAAAAATTGCACACGTGCCAACGAATAGACTCGAGTGGAAGCTAGTGCGCGTAACGGATCACTTGGAAAAGTCAAGATTTCGAGGGGTTATCTCCAAGATATCGTGCAAGGTTGTGACGCGTCCTACATACGTGAAACTGGAAATTTCCAAAGGAGAATTCAGCACCGGAATGATCTCAGGAAAGGCAATGCAAGCTTGAACACCTTGACGTATCATCACTTGACCACTAACCGCGACATTGATTGTGATTCCGCAACCATAATCGCGACAGAGAAGCGCCCATCGACACGGCTACTTTTAGAATCTTTACATGTTCGAACGACTGAAAACGCGATTAACCGGTTGCGGGTAACCTCCTCACATATACATGCACACTCTGCGCCACCCAGCTCATAAATAGTCGCGCCCTTTTGTACCCTCTCCATTGCGAACAAGGGACCCGTAGCGGTCCCGAAACGTCGTTATTTGTTCGTTTACTTTGTGCCAAAGGGAGTGCCAGTTTATTTCTCAACGTAAATCAGCATCGCCTAACGAGTTTTCGTCGAACCTTGGACTAAGTTGGTTAAAAGAGTTTATGACTAACCGTTTCCCGCTTGTCGTTACGGATAACAATCTGTCTAGCCCACTTCCAGTAAAGTCGGGTGTGCGTCAAGGTTCTGTGCTAGGCCGTCTTTTAATTTTGGTACACATTGGCGACCTACCTTCGCATGTATCTTCTAAAATCGGCATGTTTGCCGATCCTGTGTTGTTGGTCGAGCCATTATCAGCCCATCTGACCACACAATACTACAGCAAGACCTCGACCACATCGTACAATGGTGCGATGATTGCCTAAGGACGCTAAACCCGACCAAACGCAAGCTCATTTCCTTCAATAGTTGTGAAAATAACCTTCATCTCCCTTATAACATATCAAACATCTCTGTTGAATGCGTAACCACTTCTAAATACCTTCGTGCTACCTTACCGAACAAAACGTCTCGGAACACGCCCATTGCCAACATGACGTCATCACCTAAGAGACCCTTGAACTCCTTAAAACGTAATTTACGGAGTGCTCCCCGACACGTTTAACTGCTCGCGTATAAATCATTAGTCAGGTGCAAAGTACGCCTCCCCCATCTGGAACCCAGGCGAGGTAGGCCTCACAAATAACATGCAATTAGTACAAAGTTCGTGCAGCTAGGTCCAGTCACTCGTCCTATTCATATGACATCAGTGTTTCATAGCTAAATGCTGAGTGTAATCTACCATCCTTGTCTTCTCGCCGACGCGTTACAATCCCCTCTTTTTCACTCCCCACTTAATCGCGCACCTTATATTACGCCTGCAGCTCGCATGTCATGACACCGCTCATACGCTACAAGTTACCGGACCGCGCGCACGCTCTAAAACATTCGCTGTTTCGTTTTTCCCCGGAGCATCAGAGGACTGGAACGGCCTTTGGCACGACATCGCCATTCTCACCTGCCCATCAAGCTTCATGCATAGCATATCAAATGCATTTCTTGACACATCATTGTGACGCTGGTATTGTACAATAACGCATCCCTTATGTAATATACCCTTAGCGCGTTTAAGGAAATAAAACATAAATTAAATTAAATAAAAATATCATTTAAATAATATTACTAGAGGACACAAACTAAACACAAAAATGAATGGCGTAGTATATTTTCCAGAGCTTTGCACGGCCTGCGTGTACGATTTACGGTTCAGAAGATCAAGAATCCCGGCAGGAGCTACTGGAAGCATAATTTATCAAAACAAAACGAGAAAATTGCATTAGTGACACATAAAAATCGGAGAAGACTTTTTACGGCTTGGTGTCCCATGTGGTGTTGAGACACGCACGCGTGTGTGTAACTATTTATTCGTGGTTCAAAATACTTAGATAGTTGCTAGTGCCGCTAGTGTGGTCTCTGTGCTCCTTCGGTGTCTGTGCGCTTTTCGCAAATAACGTTACCTATCCGCACCTTACAATCAAAATAAAACAACACACAGGATGTTTCAGCTAATTTGTTCTTCCCTTTAAAGAGACCCACGTGCGTGTTATGTTGATACAACTAAATTAGTATTATTGACTGTCGTCTTGACTACCTCAGACTAGTCTGAAATTTACATACGGTAATCATTTATTAAAACGATGGCCGTGTATGCAGTATGTTCAAAGTTGAAGTTGTGAAGCATGTTGCCGAGAGCCAAAATAATGCATTTCCATCATGCTACGTGTAATGGTTTTAATTTTTCGAGGCTTCCAAGGGCACGAAATTTGAAAAAGTACCCGAGACTACCGCTTGCACACCGAGCCATTACCACACACAGACGTGCTAAGGCGCAGCCATAGACGACGCGTGTAGACTGTAGGCATCGTGTCGTGGGAGAAGTGCGCGCCTGCGGTGTTTGGTGCCGTGGCCAAGCTGCAAGCGGCCACGCAGAAGCACCTGTTCCACACAAGGGTAGAGTATATTTCTAGGCACTGTAACAAGGGGCAGCGAAGAAGACGACGACAGACGGAGAAATGCGGCCGCTAGGAGGAGGGTTGCGCGCGGAGCTGGCGCGTGAGGCACCATGCTGGGAAGAAGCAAGGCGGCGTTCCAGCAGCGCGGACGTGGCAAGGGAGCTCTCCGCCAGAACGACGGTCGGGTACGTAGTCCCGAGTGCCTGGCGTGCGCCAAGAGTCGAGGTGTATGGTTCCGCTTGGCTGGCGAGCCGCACGAGCCTCCGACAGTACCGTCGGGCGTAGGCCCGAGTGCTGCACCGCCGGAAGAGAACCTGGCGAGGAGGTCCACGACTGTGCGCGTCCTCGGTCTGTCTCGTTCTCCTTGGAGGACCAGGAGAAGTAGCACTGTCGGGTGCAGGGCAGAATGCTGCTTCGTTTCGTCGAGTCACAAGCGGAAGTGTGAGGCTTTCCTTGACTCCGGTACCCGTCGTCTGCGTTCCTGGCCGGCACCGCAGATACACCACTGTCGACGCAGCACCACTCCTCGACGACCTCCAGCTCAGGCCGACGCTTCACTTGCGTGTACTTCTGCGCCAGTCGACCAGCGTCGGTGAGACTGTTCTGAACTCTAACTTTACTCGCGTGTTCGTTTGTGTTGGTTTTTCACTCTGTTCCAAAGCACTGATTTATTTTTTCAATGATTGGTTTGTTTCTCCGTGTCGACGTTTGTTGCTGTTTTTCGCAGAAACCAGCCTCACCGTATTCTTGAACACGTTGCCATTGGAAGAAGCAACGTACGTTCACCAAACTCCAAGGAAATCCATCACACATGGGCAGAACACAAAGTGCGGCCACTAGTCATCTTCTTTTGCGACCTATTGTGTATGGTCAGTCTGCGTCCATCACGTCCATCCATGGTTCGTTCTGGGTTTACCATCAAGTTTACTGCTGGTTTCCTTTTCTTCTTTTTTGTACTATATTGACGATGCTCCATGCACTATTGAAATTCATCCCCGATTTGCGTACTTCCTGAACAACGCTTATCTTGCTAATGAGACAGAACCAGAACGTTCTGTTCCTCATACCAGTTGTAAACGCCGTTATCTACCTTAATTTCATCATATACGAACTTCACTTTTGGGACGCTGCTTATGTTGGCAGCGCCACCACCCACAGTTGTCTGTCCTTTGTAGTTGTCACAGAAAAGCCCGCCCTCAGATACAGATACGCATTTGTTTTGTTTTGTGTTGTTTTGTTCTTCCTTTTTTTAGTATTGAAAGAGTTCTTAGAAGATTTATTTTCTCGCGGTGATCATAAACTAGCACGTTTAATCATCCTATTTCTGCGTGTGCTTCCGTTCCGTTGTGCGTATGTGCAATTCTGAGCAAGCGTGTACACTCAACGCTTCCGTGATGACGCTTTTGACGACAGTTCCCTCGAGGTCTTTGTGCGGCTGACGGAGGCTTGGAAGAAGGAAGGTTTAGGAGAGGCCTGCGCTATCCGAGAAGCACACCAAAAAATCCGGCGGATGTGGCGCACTTTCGAAAGGGCCGCTGGGACGCCTCGTTGGCCGTCGTCTCATGCGGCTCGTTTGCAAAGCACCGCATGTGTCGCTAGCGGTGCATCTGCAAGCGCGGTCATTAACCCACCTCGCTCTTTGCGGAGTAAGTGGCGCATGCGCAAGTGAGCTGAACCGCGGCTGAGGAGGAAGGGGGCAGCCCTCACGCCCGGTTTCAAAACTGGGGCATAATAGGCTCTCCTAAAGTGTTTTTTGCTCCATGCATTGAGGTTTTCCGTGACACGAAACACAATTTTACTAAATTGACAAGTTGGCCAGCAAAACTGATTTTTTTTTCCAATTGCGATCTGTAGAACATACTTCAGCAATAAATAACCAAGTGCGAATGTTCAAACTTATATGTCGTGATTTAGCTTCGCGTGGCGTCGATTTTGTGTTTTTTCGTCTTTTTAGCAACAAGCCTAATAGCTGCAGGATGGGCGTCAGGGTTAGACTTAACATCACCACTGAACATGAGAAACAAGATCGCATTTGGTAACCTACAGTCTATAGTGCGCACATACACTCAGGGCGCGTCATTTGGAACAAATGGAAACTGCTTGATTTAAGTGCGACGTAGGCTTGCTGAACTACAGAACAAGTTTGAGTGAGTGAGTGAAAAACTTTATTTGCCAGTGTGTTTGGACCCCCGGGTCCCTGGACCACCGCGCGGTCCCATGCCACGTCTACATGGTGATGCCTCTTGTGGAAATGACATCGGCAGCCCGAGTCACCGCAGCAAGCTGTAGTGCCAGGTCCGTAGACGACAGCAGGACCTCCCAGTCCTCCCAACATGAGATAGCAGGCTGTCCCTGCGGGGGAGGATCAGCAGGGCAGCCGAAGAGGATGTGGGAAAGTGTGGCGTGAGTTTCGCCGCATAGGGTGCATGCAGGGGAAGTGCCACAGTAGTGGTACAGCAGTTGCGGGGAAGAGAGCGTGCGGGTCTGGAGGCGTCCCCATAGGACTGGTTGGGAGTGGCTAAGGGTGGGGTTTGGAGGAGGATAAGTTTGACGGTTCAAACGGGGTATTTGCGTGAGCTCTGCAAAGGTGTGCGCCCGCTCCTTCGTGAAGCCCGAATCGAGGCTGTCCTGAGCCCGGCAAATCAAACCTCGGGCCATTTTATCGGCAGCCTCGTTTCCGGGATTCCCAGAATGAGCCGGCACCCACTGTAGCTCTACCATGAGTGGTAAATTAGGCGTAGGGGCGTTCAGCAACTCCCAGGCAGTGTATCCTGCCCCTGGCAAAGTTATGCAGAGCTGTCTTCGAATCACTAAAGATGTGCTGTGCGTCTGATTGTGCAAGGGCTAAGGCGATGGCGTTCTCCTCTGCCTCCTCAGGTGTAGAGCCTGAGGGAAGGCGGTGAATCAAGGGATGGGGTAGAGCAGGGTTGTAGGCAACTGCTACAGCTTCTTGCGCTGTACAAGCGGCGTCTACCCAAATGGCATCCTGAGCTTGTCCGTAACTCTTATGAAGGGCATTTGCGCGAGCTACGCGGCGAGCGACGTGATGCTGAGGATGCATATTGCGAGGCAGGGGTTTCACTATGAGCGAAGTATGAATATGTCGAGGGATGGCTATAAACGTCGGCTGATTAGCTGGTATGTTGATACGAAGGCAGGCGAGAATATGGCGGCCAGTGGCGCTCGCGGAAAGTCTTAAGTACTGTGCCTGAAGGTGCGCGTCAACTAGCTCAGAAAGGGTGTTATGCATGCCCAGTTCAAGGAGTTTGGCTGTGCTTGTGCTGCGAGGTAGGTTCAAGGCTGCCCTATTTGCGAGGCGGATCATGGCGTTCACGCGTTCGGTTTCTGTGCGGTTCAATTTGAGATATGGGGTCGCGTATAGAATGCGGCTAAGCGTGAAGGCATGTACAACTTTCATGTTGTCCGCTTCGTCCAAACCCTTATGCAGGGAGGAGACGCGGCGTAAAAGCTGCAACACAGATTGCGTGGAGGCCTTGAGTGTCTTTAGGCTATGGTCATTTCGTCCGGTATCCTGCAAATAGAGGCCAAGAATGTGCAGGGTGTGTGTGAGGGGTATAGGGGTTCCTTGTAATGTGATTTCGATGGGCGCGTTAGCTGCTGATTTCGGTCTCATTAGGAGGAGCGCGGATTTAGATGGGGAACATTCGAGCCCAATAGATGAAGCATGAGCTGAGATGGTGTCGGCTGCCAACTGAAGAGTTTCCTCAATTTCGCCGTCCGAGCCATGAGTCGTCCATGTGGTAATATCATCCGCGTAGAGAAGGCCAGATAAAGTACCCACGGAGGAACCGTGACATTGGCAGGCAAGTTAAGCTCTGTGTTCGTGACCTTGAAGAATTCCTGCGTGTTGGCGGCCACGTCTCCTTGGCCCTGGTTGTCACTTTCTGATCATGACAAGGGTGAAATGCCGAAGCGACGGTGTTGAAGCACAGTCTTGGTCTGCACTAGCACTCGCCTTTGGGTCAAGAAACTAAATAAATATGAACTCAATAAACATGAGCTCCAGTAGCTGTCCTGGAAGATGAAATACTTAGTCTCATAATTTAGAGCAAAGCTCTTGGAAAAGCTAATACTGACGCGATGGATGGAACAAGCTTTGCAAAGAAAATCAAAAGGTTCGACCTCTGTGCACAAGTTGAGTGTTTTGCGATGTTTTTATAGGCAAGGCCAGGTACCCAGGCTCCTCGAGGTCGAGGGGCCTCCGCGGATCTTTTGTGTGCTCTCTTGTTATTGCTGAGACCCGTCTTTATATGGCTGACACTCCTGCAAGATGCGCGTATTCTACGACCTCAACAGCGTTTCATTCGTCGCAACGGTCACTCGCGCTGGAATAAAGATATAAGTGTACGCCATGTTTAGTGGAAGCCTACGATACAGCGTGTCCAGATGCCGTGGTAAACATTCTGTTAGCCCAGTTCCGAGCATTTTTTCTGTTCCATGAGAACATGGGGCGTTACTACAGCTAAGGCTCCACGTTTAGTTTTAAAAAAGTGCTTATAAGTCTGCTGTGATATGTCTTTTGTGAGCGGCCTCATCCGCGTTTTCATTAAGTCCTGTAGCACAGAACTGAAATTGTACTTTATATCCAGTGCTAGATGCCAAATGATATGCGTCAAATATGCCAGTGACCCACATATAGCTATGGTGGATTTCTGGCCTTGTTGGTGCAACATTTTAGAGTTAAGCGATGGACTTTTCTTTATAATAATATAAAAACTGCGGTTAAGTGCGCGATTGTGATGCACTGCAGTTGTCCAAAACACAGGTCGCACCGTTCACAGCACGTAGTTCTAGCGTCCGCGTTGCAACTGCACTAAAACACTGGAGCACATGGAAATGTGGAGGACGCTGCTTGCGCTGGAGAGAGCGGACGCGCGTCGTGTCGGCCCCTGTTTCAACGAATGCTTTTGCAGCGTAAATCATTGGGCACCCACACGAATTTGACATCCACAGATTCAGCTCGTCGCCAGGAATCACCTGCCATCAAGTTCAAGGTGGGGGCACGATTTTGCACAACATTGCGGTCGTTTCCAAGTCAGCCACATCAGCGGGAGAGCTAGGCCTCACATCGGTCCGGCGTCTGCCGCCGCAGCTACCATGAACGCTGCACCACGGCAGTCGACGCACCGAAGACACCCGACAAGAATGGAGGTCGCAGTGGCAGGGGAAACCATTTCCCGCAAAGAATTCGAAGAAAGCGCAGGATGGAGAACCGTAGGATCAAGGAAGTTACTCATCGAGCAGCCACCAATACGCAAATAAGCAGTGCCGTCCGGTAATTATAAAGTTTTCTACCTTTAAGATCAAAGAAAATATTATGGCAAACAAGGCCAAATTAAAAGGTACCGGTGTCAGTTTAAATGAAGATTTTTGCAAAGAAACTAGGCACACGCGTAAAAAATTGTACGAGTATGGAAAGTCGACTGGTCAACAGTTTGCAGTGCGTTACAACAAGTTATTTATTAACAAAAAATGCTTTGTTTACTGCAGTCAAACCGACAGCGTTTGTGAACTTACCCGTGAATTTGCTTCTTCACCTTCATCTTCAGGTCCCAATATTCCTAGCAGTGTTCATCCCTCTTCCTAGCAATCCAAACCTACTAAACGTGCCGCAACACTTGAGCCAGTTTCATTCTTATTTACAAATATTAGAAGTGTGCTAAGTAAACGTGATGAGTTATCTTCTATAATTGATGACTGCGCTGCGGACATAGTAGTGTTAACAGAAACTTGGTTGTCAAGTAAAATTCGCGACACTGAACTGTTACATTGCAAAAACGCTTACAAGTTTTACAGATCTGACCGAATAACAAGAACAGGGGGCGGTGTTCTCATCGCGATATCAGATAAATTTCCCTCTCATATTGTTCCCACATGTTCACCACTTGAACTCGTGTGCGCGCGCGTTCGCTTTGCGTATCAAGAAGTGATTTTGTGCGCTTGCTACCGTCCTCCTCGCTGCTCCTCAGACTTTTGCGAAAACTTCCATGACTGTTTGCATGCAGTCTCCGTGAAATACCCAAATTCTCAAATATTTGTCATGGGCGATTTTAATTTCCCAGAGATTACATGGAACGGTGGGGATGGAACAGCTAGCTCTCTTTCAGCGGAAGGCAATCGCTTTTTAAATATAACCAACGACTTCAATTTAACCCAAGTAATCCATGAACCCACGCGCATCACAGCATTTTCTTCCAATATACTTGACTTAGTTTTCACAACAAATCCTTCGGTCATTTCACCGATTCATTACCTATCTGGACTTAGTGACCATCGCATTGTTCACTTCACCTGCGCAATGCAACCGCAGCGTCCTATGCACACAACCAAAGTCATAAGAGATTATGCACGGGCTGATTATGCATCTATATGTACTGAATTAGAAGTTTTCACTAAAAAATACATTGCATGTGCTGCTGATAACACTGTGGAAGAGAACTGGGTGTCATTCAAAAATAAGATTCATTCACTTATAGATTGCTATGTTCCTTTGCGAACTGTTCGAACGGCGTTCCGCTCTCCGTGGTTCACATCAGAACTTCTGCGCTTACGTAATAAAAAAAAGCGACTTTACCGCAGCGCTTCATCATCTGATACCACGGAGAGATGGGCGGCTTATCACTGCGCAACACTGGAATACAAAAAAGCTTATGCAGTTGCTAAACATAGTTTCTTTAGCGATACACTTCCTTCTCTTCTACAGTCCAACCCTCGTAAGTTTTGGTGTATTATAAATGGTCCGAAAAATAAGAACATCGATCTTTGTGACGAACTTGGTTTGGCGATTGCAAGTGAGAGGTGCTGCGAAGCTTTGCAAGAGGTATTTACAAACGCATTTTCTGCTGACAACTGCAATCATTTACCGATTCTAGCCAATCCTGGATATCCCCAAATGGAACCAATCATCATTGACCAATTAGGACTTTTTCACCTCATACTTAAAATGAAAGCATCAGCACCTGGCATAGATGGAATCGCTCCCCAATTTCTCAAACAAACTGCCATGTATTGTTCAGTCATTTTTTCTCAGCTCTTTTCACAGTCATTACAAGATGCCTCGTTGCCCAGTGACTGGAAGGCGGAGAAGGTGGTTCCTGTGCCTAAACCAGGTGACTCATCTCATCCTTCTAATTACAGGCCCATTACTTTGACTAGTATTCCATGTAAGCTTCTCGAACACATCATCTATTCTAACTTAATTCTATTTCTCGAAGAAAATAACTTCTTTCATAACAGTCAGCATGGTTTTAGGAAACATTATTCATGCGAAACCCAACTACTTCTCTTCAACAACGACTTATTTTCAGCATCTGACACCGGCTCCATTATCGATTGTATCTTCCTTGATTTCAAAAAAGCATTTGACACCGTTTCTCACCGTTTACTCCTACTAAAACTAAGCATGCTAAATATTGACTCTAACATATTACGATGGATTGAATGCTTCTTGTCTAACAGAACCCAACATGTAACAGCTAACGGTCATAACTCACGCAATTGTTCCGTAACATCTGGTGTGCCGCAAGGTTCTGTCCTTGGACCCTTACTCTTTCTAATTTATATTAATGACCTTCCATCCAGCATTACATCAACAATCAGGCTATTTGCCGACGATTGTGTCATCTACCGCATAATAACTAACCCGCACGATTCATCTCTACTTCAATCCGATCTTGACAACCTTACCTCTTGGTGCTCACTCTGGTCAATGAAGCTGAATACTAACAAGTGTAAAATAATGAGGATCTCTCGAGGAAGTACTGACTGCCCTAGCCCTGTTTATTCAATTACTAATTTCCAGTTGTCATCTGTCAATACTTACAAATATCTAGGTGTTCACATAGACAACAATTTAACATGGCATAGTCATATCAATTATGTGATTAACAATGCTAACCGCACTCTCGGCTTCTTGCGCCGTAACTTTTCATTAGCGCCTGTTTCCTTAAAACTTCTTCTATACAAAACACTAGTCAGATCGAAACTCGAGTATGCCTCATCAATCTGTTGTTTGTTTTGTGGGGTTTTACGTCCCAAAACCAGTTCTGATTATGAGAGACGCCGTAGTGGAGGGCTCCGGAAATTTCGACCACCTGGGGTTCTTTAACGTGCACTGACATCGCACAGCACACGGGCCTCAACATTTCGCCTCCAACGAAATGCAGCCGCCGCGGCCGGGATTCGATCCCGCGACCCTCGGATCAGCAGCCGAGTACCTTAGCCACTAGACCACCGTGGCGGGGCCATCAATCTGGGACCCTCATTCTTGTTTACTTGCTAATTCACTAGAAGCCATCCAAAATCGCGCAGCTCGTTTCATTGTCGCTAATTACTCCCGTACTGCTAGCATCTCATCAATAAAAACTTCTTTAGATCTTCATACTCTTTCCAACAGGAGGAAGCAGGCCCGCCTATGCCTCTTCCACAAAATCTTGTTCACGAATCCTGAAATAAAACGCACATTATTCTCGCCACCTGCTTATGTTTCATCTCGCATCGACCATAACTTCAAAGTTCATGTGCCATTCTGCCATACCAACATGTACTTCCATTCCTACGTGCCGAAGACTTCATCCGAATGGAACCACCTTCCTGCCTCCATCGCCAGCAACCCTGATCATGCATCATTCAAGACTGCCATCTCTAACTTGTAACACCACTCCTCTCTGTAACGCCGCAAATGGCATTGAGAGTATTTAAATAAATAAAAATAAATAAATAAATAAGATCATCACTCGACCAAAAGGTGGCCTCCGAGTTGCCCAACACTGTGCGGCCGGACTGGCAACTATCATTTACCACGCCGCTGAAATGCCAAGAGAAGCCCAAGACAAGGGCACCATCTGTCCCAGTTTTGAACAGAACATCATCGTCGTGAGCACACCCACTGAGACGCATTCCAACAAATATAAGAAGATCGCCAGCATCAAAATCGGCTACCAAACGTTCGAGACTAACGCCTGCGAAGCAGCGCCCGATTGTACGTCGAAGAAGTAATCCGCGGCATCCCGCTAGAAGACACTGCCATGGGTATCACTGCTAACGTCATTACGCCAGGGAACCCAACTACCATCGCAGCAAAACGCCTCAGCAACACAACGACGGTGATCGTTGTTTGCCGGCCTCCGAGTACCAACGCGCGTCCGCTATGGTGTAGCCCTGCTGCGGTGCTCTCTATACCGAAAGCAGATAGAGACGTACTATCAGTGCGGTCTCCTGAGGCACCGCGCAGACGTATGCCCAAACCCGAACGACCACCTCTTCCGCAACTGCGGAGTGGCGAACCCTCCGCAAGAACACCAATGCCAGCCCAAGTGCCAGCTCTGCGGTGGAAACCACCAGACGGCCGACAAGGCGTGCAGGGCACGCTATAAGAAGCCTTACCTGGTGAAACGCCACCAGTGGGGGAGGATGCAACACAAAGAAGACTACTCGATGATTCCAATGCATACCAACAACAACTTCGAACACTGAGACGCTATTCCCGCCGAGCAACCCGGACGAAGAGGCCGTTTGAGGTACCGCAACCGGTCCGCAGCGAGAAGCCGCTCGAGATCTCGCACCCGATCCCGGTCCCGGTCAAGATCTCGGAACCACATGCCTGGACCTGCCGGACCGCCCAAGGTGAGCTCGGCAGGCGCAGTCACGCGGGTGCGCTCGGGGTCCGAGGAGGCCGCTTCTCAAGGAAAATGGCAGAAGTTAGAGGCAGAAGTAGCGCAGCTAAAACATATGTTAACTCAATGCAACCAGAAAACGCTAGCTTTAGGCGAAGAAAACAGGACTCTCAAAGAAGAATTAGGACGTTATAAACAAACACAGAAGGTCACGTCCATACCGACACCACTCATAGCTGTCACACCCACAGAAGAAATAGAGGAAGTGGCTACATCCACACCGCCCAAACGCAGAGCCGAAGAGCAGGTCAATAAAAATAAACCAACGCGAGTAACAACCGACACGAAAGTGCTAATAGAAATTCAGCAGTCAATAAAAGCATTAAATGAGTGGATGAATAACTCATCCCGAGTGATTTTAACCCTTATTAAACGTGTCGAAAATATAGCCAAAATTATCCAGCAGCAAATGAATGCATTCAACAAAGACTGCTCGCGGCGGAGGCATTGACGCCTCGCCCGCCACCAAACGGACTGGAACCCATGGCGAGTGTGCAGCAACCTACATCGTCACCCTATAAGGTCATACAACCGGCGACATTCCTACCCCCCACGCCTCACCATAGCTAAAAATCCTACCTACACAATTTGGCAATGGAATTGTAGAAGCTACGCAAACACGAAATCAAATTTATACCAATTCCTTAGTGATATAGATAAACCCGACGTGATTCTGTTACAGGTGGCGCACGGTCTCGCTAAATTGGCAGGCTATCGCTCGTTCGGCTATGCCGAAGGGGAGACGACCGCCCTTACCACTTTAGTCAGGCGAAACCTTACAGTCAGGCAACACGATACGAAAATTACTAACATAGACAGTATACTTATTGAACTTGTTCCGCAACGCAAGGCACACGAAAGTCTCTTTATTCTCAACGTATACAGCAACCCCAAACCCAAATATCACAGCTTTCTTACGCTTTTTAAACGCGCCCTCAACATCGCCGAGCGAAACCCCATCAAAATAGGCGGGGATATCAACGCACCACACACTGCCTGGGGATATCCTCCCCAAAGGTTTCTGCCTTTGGGGAGAAAAACATTTGGGGATATTCTCCCCAAAGGCAGAAACCTTTGCCTTGACTCGCAGAAGGAGGGCTTGACACTTATCACAAACCCTAGTACACCCACCCACGCGGGCACCAGCTCCACTAAAGACTCAACACCTGATCTAACGTTCACTAGAAACACATCGACAACTACCTGACAGAACACATTTGAGGACCTTGGAAGCGACCACTACATCATCGCCATACGTGTTCAGGGCGGCCCACGTAAACACACAGGAAGACAGCTCAAGATGGTAGATTGGACCAAGTTCCGTAAATCACGCGAGAACCAGGTTCAGCCCATCGGCGACAACGAAAACTGGACTCACACGCTTAAGCAGGTTGTTAACAACGCCACACAAATTGTACCTCCCGAAGCACATCTTGAACAGATCTGCAGCCGGCTCCTCCACATGTGGGAGGCAAAGCGATCGCCCGAAAAGATGTGGCGGACACAAAAATACAATAGAACCCTCAGGAAGGGCATAGCGCTCCTCAATACGGAGATAGAGTCGTATGCAAATAAACTATGCAGGCAACATTGGGATGAAACCTGCAATGAAATGGACGGACAATTACATTTAGGTAAAACGTGGCATTTTCTGAGATTCCTACTCGATCCAGAGGACAACAAAACCGCCCATAGACAGACCATAAACAAACTCATACACGCGTACAAGGACACAGGGGAGGAATTTCTTAGAGAAGTAGAGCTCACCTACCTTATTGAAAGTCCGCCTGCCACCCATCACCGTAATCCACCATAACCACCAACTCAATGGTGGTTTTTATGGTGGACATGGTGGTTAGATGGTGATTGATGTTATGTGCCTGGCTGAATGCACATTTATTTGGCTGAGCCCGTCCAGGCCTCTCATGCACCTCAGTACAGTTGTTTACTATTGTGCGGGAAAAAAAAGCACACAAAAGCGAGAGTAATGTACAAGGCAGGCGTCTTCTCTGATTAAGAGAAGGAACCCTCAGTGTTCGTTTGCTGCTGTGATTTAAGGCTATATGTGCGTCGCTATAACTGCAGCGTAACTGGGCGCAAGTGCAAAAGAGGATGGGGCGCGTTCACCCAATTAGGTGCGCATTTAGTGAAGCATAGAATATCACCCACCATGCAACCAACATTTAACCACCATGTTCACCACAAAAACCAGCATGCGAATGGTGGTTATGGTGGATTATGGTGATGGGCGACCAGCGTATTTTCAATATGGTACGTCTCTCAGGCTCCTCCTCAGCAGCACGCAGATTACACAGGACCGGCCAACACTGTTCTAGACGATGAATTTACCGAGGTGGATATTCGTGCCGCCCTGCACAAACTTAACACGAAATCTGCCCCGGGCCCCGACAACATTATTAATAAAACACTGCGCAATCTCGACGACGAGTCCGTCACGCAGCTCACAAAATATATTAACCGCTGCTGGACCACCGGCAGCTTGCCTCCGCAGTGGAAAAAGGCCCATGTGATCCTCGTTCCTAAACCAGGCAAACCACTGAATATTAACAATCTGAGGCCCATCTCTTTAACGTCGTCCATGAGCAAACTGATAGAACACATGTTCCTAGCTCGACTAACAAATTACCTAGAATACAACGACCTATTTCCACACAACATGATTGGCTTCCGCAGGTATCTTTCGACCCAGGATGCCATGCTGCAACTCAAGCATGACATCATTGACAGCACAGGCCGCTCCACTGAGGCTATCTCGGCCTAGGTCTTAAGAAAGCGTTTGACAACTTTACACACGGCACCATCCTAAATCAAATCAACACCTTAAACTTGGGGCTTCGGACGTATAATTATATCAGAGCTTTTCTCACGGATAGGACGGCCACCATCACTGCAGGAGAACTCATGTCGTCCGAGATAACCACGGGAAGCGCGGGCACCCCGCAATGTTCCGTGATCTCCCCCATGCTGTTTAACCTCGCGCTCCTAGGCCTTCCGTCGCACCTACAGGCAATCCCTAGACTCCATCACACCATTTATGCCGATGACATTACCCTCTGCGTGTGTGATGGCAGCGATGGATCTATAGGACAAAGATTACAGGAGGCGATTGACACAGTGGAACGGTATCTTCGAGGGACAGGACTATCCTGTTCGGCGGAGAAATCCGAGCTGCTGCTATATCGCCCGACACTAAAAGGCCGACCACAAGAACACTACCAAACGCAGGCTCACGTGGATGACAACCGTGGATAAAATTAGAGTTTTGGGGCTGATCATCGAGGGTAAGGGCGCAAACGGTGACTAAGGTATCAAACACGATGCGCCTCATTAAACGAATCACCAATACACACAAAGGAATGAAAGAGGCTAGTATCATCGGCCTCATCCAATCCTTTGTACTCAGCCTGATTGATCACTTATGTAGCGGCCTATCACCGGTGGACCGCCCCAGAAAAGTGAAAACTCAATAGCCTCATTCTAAGAATATTCAAACAAGCACTAGGGCTGCCGCAAAACGCCAGCACAGACTTGCTCCTTCAACTGGGCCTACGCAATACTCTTGACGAGCTTATCGAAACGGAACAAATCCCGCTGTTCGAAAGACTGGCCAAAACTAAATCAGGCCGAACGATTCTAGAGAATCGCGGCATCCGTTACCATGTCCAACACGGATACAAACACGACATACGGCGCAATATCAGACCTAAGATCACAGTTCCACCCATACCTAAAAACATGCATCCGGAATACAATCTGGATAGACGTCTCAGCATAGCCACAGCCATGACCAAGATATTTGGTCGCAACGAGGATACGGTCACTGTCGATGCAGCACGCTATCGAGACCGCCACTGCTTCGTAGCTGCAGTCGTAGACCACACACACCAATGCAAGACAAGCGTCTCACTCGCCACAAGGCACGCGGCAACGGCGGAGGTAGTGGCTATTGCACTGTCAGTAGCCCATACCAACGCCTACTACATTATAAGCGACTCGCAAACGGCCGTGCGGAACTATGAGAACGGCAGAATCTTCCCTGAGGCATTGCGGATCTTAAATAAAGGAAAAATTTGCGAGACAGACAACTGCGTACAGATCATCTGGCTCCCAGCCGACACCCCCCCTAGGTAAGCCGGAGCTCAATCCAAACGAGGTGGTGCACAACCAGGCTCGAGGTCTCACGTTCCGAGCCGCGTTCGAAGCAGCAACCACCCGAACGGAATCCTCCGCGGCGGTGTGGGAATGGGACGATCGGCTCACTAAATTCTGCGAGATTACTCAACATTACCGACTGCAAAGGCGGGAGTACCCAAGAACTCACCACAAGCTTACTTGGGCCCAGTCCTTTCAATGGGGGCAGCTCTAAACATGAACTTACACGAACCCCGTCATTACGAACCACATACACCCGGAATTATACACAACCAATCTCTGCTAGTATTGTAACACCAGAGGTACGCTAGATCATATCCTATGGGCATGTCCAGCAATGATCAGCAACACTGGGGTCGCGGCCTCCAATGAAGACCTTCGTGCGCGTTGGCGTGCCGCGCTGCTCAGTTCAAGTCTGGACCAACAACTCTGGGCGATCCAGCAAGCCGTGGAAGCTGCTGGGAGACACGGCCTCTCCGCTTGCTCCTAGGTGGAAGCCTAGGCCAGAAATCTGCAGGATCTCAATAAAGTTCTACACACACACACACACATGGAAATGTCATGCAAACACCGAATATTCGTAAACATTGTCTCACATACAGAAGAAAGGAGTTCATTCAAATGGCTTGAAAATCCAGTGCTAAAGGGGCTATGCAAAAGTTTGAACACTGATATGCAAACTCACAACCACGGCGCATATTTACTAGTTAATTCCGTTGTCCAATGTCAAAAATCCAAAGCAGCAACCGGTTATTTGCGCTTTTCGCTTAGGTTGTCGCGTCCCCCACAATACGAATGTCCCCTGTACTGTTAGACAATACAGGCAGCAAATATGCATGGCCGGGCATCCACAGGCAATATTTCGGAGACTCAACAAGTTCGACCTGCTTGTGTTCGTTGATTTTCAGGACAATGTCTGCCTGAACCAGGCACTGGCTCGGATGGCGTCCCAAGCATGGACTTCTATACAAAACCGTATGAGTCAACAGTTTGGACGCCCAAATGCCTTTCTGTGGGAGAGAAGTCGTCAGGACATGCTTCTCCGCAGACATGGCTCCTGAACCTAATAAGGTAAAAGATGGCTCAACACTTCTCCCATTTCTCAGAGTCCCTTGCACTACCGCTTTGCTATAACATCGGAAACCGTTATTTGCGCAGATTCTACGCGTGCTTTCACTTAAATCCCTTACGGAGTCTTTACCGGTTACTTCATTAGTCGGCTCCTGTTCTCGACGTGAGACTTCGCTATATTCGCGGTCTCCTGAAGTCACTAGATTTCGAGGTAGGTTTCCCGCATGGCTCTCTGCAGTGCCTACGTGACTTGTTACTACACGGCGCTGCACGAGCTCCGAATATGATTCGGAGCATATGAATATGAGATTTTGCACTATGACGTACAGCTAAGGCTGGGCCACTCTTTAGTGCACCCAGCGGCACCCACGAGGGAGAATGAACCTCTTCAGGGTTCTCTTTATGGCATCCGCCGCCGTTACCAGGACAGGAAACAATTGCTCAAAAGGACAGAAAGTTGAGCGAGTTGGTAACAGTCCATAATCGTGTTGTTCACTGCTCTCCTTGTGTCCGTGTCCTGCACGCCTCTTCTTTTGATTATAAACAATTGCTCCTTTACTGGAACTCCCTAGAACTACTGTCCCTCTATTAACAGTTTCTTGCCTCCCAGAGGCTTCAAAGTCTATGTCACACTGACTAGTATTCTGCCTCATGCTCGTGAAGCTGCTCTCTGCCTCGTCTAGCTCGTCTGAAATCCAAGTGCCTGGGTCCATACAATCGACTCTGTTTACAACTATGGATTCGCGTGCTCTGGCAGCATTTTGCGCTTCCAGCAACCGCAGGCGAAGTTGACGGTTCCTTTCCTCGAGAGCCGCCACATCACGCGCTAGTGCTAGATCCGCCTCCCGGACACGTTCCTTGCGCTCGCACCTTTCGCGTTCCTGCTTCAGCTCCGCCTCCCGGGCACGTTCCTAGCGCTCGCGTTCCTTAGCGAGCTCCTCCGCTTCGCGTGCACTCTGTTCTTCAATCCGTGCCCGAAATGCGTCTACCGATAAACCAAGTTTTTCGCCGAGAATAGTGAGCTCGCCTAAATCCATGTCGCAGTCGCTGTGATCTTTTGACCCACACAGAAAACAGCCCCGCCCCACGTTGGCACACCCTAGTAACAAACACACGAGCGATATCAAGAATGCTTTATTTATTTCCGGACAAACAATATATGAAATGTGGACGCTTTGGCGTGCACATTGTTAGAGGCCTCAAGGAATAATAGTCCAGTGGTCTAAATACTTCATGTAAACATGCCGTGAATAACATTGGAGACATTGCGTCGCCCTGCTTTGTGCCCTTTCTTATCGGTATTTTGCTGTTCTCTTATGGATGACTATGACGGCTGTGGAGCTGTTGTAGATGTCTTCCAGTAGTCTTACGCAGTGCTCGTCTGCGCCCTGATTCCACAATGCCTTCATGACTGCTGAGGTATCCGCCCAGTCAAATGCTTTTTCGTAATCCATGAAGGTTATATATAGGGGTTGGTTATACTGAGCGCATTTCTCTATCATTTGACTGATAGTGTGAATATGGTATATTGTTAATAGCCTTTACGAAACCCTGCTTACTCATTAGGTTGACTGAAATATAAGGCGGCACCATTTCTGTTAGCGCTTACCTTTGTAAATACCTTGAAGACGACTGACAGTAAGCTAATCGTCCTGTAATTTTTAAAGTCCTTTGTGTCGCCTTTCTTATAGATTAGGATGATGTTCGCATTATGCCAAGATTCCGGTATGCTCGCAGTCATTAGGCATTCCGTAGACAAGCTTGCCAGTTTTTCCAGTATAATCTGCCCACCATTCTTTTCTGCTGTTATCCTTGTGTCGCCTTTCTTATGGATTCGATGGTGTTCGAATTCTTCCAAGATTCCGGTATGCTCGCAGTCATTAGGCATTCCGTATACAGGCTTGCCAGTCTTTTCAGTATAATCTACCCACCATCCTTTAAGAGATATTATCCTCACGAGGTGCCTTTCCCGCTTGCAAGTTTTCATTACTTCCTCTGTCGGTACTGGTGGAATGTCAGCCTCTTCTAAGGTGCTTCCCCGTTGACTGTTATCCTGGTTATCACAGCTACTGTAGATATCTCTGTAAAATTCCTCGGCTGCTGTAACTATCTCATCGCTATTCGCGGTCACATTGGCTTGCCTGTGTCGTAATGCATACGTCTGATTTTTTCCTATGCCTAGACGTCCATTCAACGCTTTCAGGCTCCATCCGTTCTTTAGAGCATGCTCAATCCGCTCCATATTTTCGTATGTCGGCTGTCTTATGCTTATTGATTAACTTCGGAAGCTCCGCTAGTTCTATCAGCTGGATTAGATACTATCATCATGCCCTGCCGTTTTCTAATCAGATCTTTCGCCTCCTGGGAAAGTTTGCTAGTAATCTGTCCACCGATATTTCCTCCTACTTCTGTTTCGCATTCCGTGACAGTGCGTGTGAGATTATTGCCGACTTCCTGAACGCAAGTGTTTGCTTGCGCTGTTAGGGCTGAATATCGGTTTTACAGGGCTATCCTGAATTCTTCGACTTTCCGTCTGACAGTTAGCTCATTGATCGCTGTCTTTCGTACTAGCTTATTGCGGTCCCTGCTCAAGTCTAGCCCAATTCGACATCACACCATCCTATCGTCACTGCACCTAACTATGCCCAGTATTTCCACATCCTGCACGACGCCAGGTTCATTGCATAGTATGAAGTCTATTTCATTTTTATGCTCGCCACTCGGGCTTCTCCACGTGCACTTCCGATTCTCCCGTTTACGGAAGTGCGTGTTCATCATGCACAGATTATTCCGCTTTGCGAACACTGCTGATTCCTACAACACTATCATTCCTACAACCCAAGCCATAGCTCCCGACTGCCTTATCTGCAGCCTGCTTCTTGCCTACCTTAGCATTGAATTCTTCCATCACAATAGTGTAGTGCGTCTTTAGCCATTCCCGATTCCACATCTTAATACAAGCGTTCAACTAGCTGGTCGTCATGGCTGTATGTAGATGCATAGCCCTGTACCACCTTCAATTTGTGCCTATTATTAGGCTTAAATAAAAACCTGCTTCCCTCTGGTTCATATTATAGCATTCCCCTACGTTGCCAGTGTTGTCCTTGTTG
The DNA here is from genome assembly GCA_013339685.2 of Hyalomma asiaticum. Classification (NCBI taxonomy): domain Eukaryota; kingdom Metazoa; phylum Arthropoda; class Arachnida; order Ixodida; family Ixodidae; genus Hyalomma; species Hyalomma asiaticum. The sequence goes on along the minus strand of CM023483.1, from coordinate 137,061,339 downwards.
ACCAGAAATCCCCCTCCGATTTCTCTTTTGCCTTTTAGGCCACGGTAATAAAGGGCATGCCCATTTTTAAGCACTGTAAAAGCTTCCCCCTTCCTCCTAACCTAACTTAGCCCTATAAGGTCCCATTTAATGCCCGCTAGTTCTTCAAACAGTACCCCTAGACTCCCCTTGCTAGATAAAGTTCTTGCGTTAAACATTGCGAGGGTCAGAGTCCAATGGCGGCTTGTCCGGATCCAGAGATTCTTAGCACCCTCTGCGGCGTCACAGCTCCGACCGCCGCCGTGGTCAGTTGCTTCGCAGACGTTGGGGTCTGAGGGCCGAAGGTTAACGGGTGTATTCTTGGGAGGTCATGGCCGTTACTGCACAAGGGCGGCTAATCCTGCTCTGCTGAGGGAGTACCTTGCCGGCTATGGTCGCCGGGATCCGGCCGCACCCTAGCCTCGTTCTGCAATTCAATCAGCACACGGATTTTTTTGATCTGGTGGAGAATTGCCCGTAACCGGGATTCGAACCGCGGTCCTTTTGCACGTGAGGCGGATGCTCTACCTCTACGTCACCGCTGCATATAGCTCAAGTACTGACGATTGATTGATGATTGATTTTTGCGGGATTTAACGTCCCAAAACCGGCTTTGATCATGAGAGACGCCGTAGTGGAGGGCTCCGGAAATTTCGACCACCTGGGTTTATTTAACGTGCACTGATATCGCACAGTACACTGGCTTCAACATCTCGCCTCCATCGAAATGCAGCCGCCGCGGCGGGATTCGATCCCGCGACCATCGGATCTGCAGCTGAGTACCATAGCCACTAGCCCACCGTGGCGGGGCAAGTACTGACGAATAAAGCCTGCTACAATGTATTCTAATAATTTACTGCAAGTACTTGTTATCGAAGAGACGATAATTGATACTCTAAGGTAATCTCCCTTTTATAAATTGGGACAACTCTGGCCTTACGCCAATCGGATGGAGTATCTTCTCAATGTAAAGATAATTTCAAGAATTCCATTAAGAATACAGATATCTGTTCTGCATACGGTTATAAAAAACATACGGTATCCCATAAGGACCTGCATGTTTGCGTACGTCAATATTAAGGAGCATTTCCCAGACACCTTCTCGTGGAATCGTAGTGTAGTGTACCTAAGGCCTACTTGCATTGCATAGTTGCTAACAATCTAGATGAGAGAACACACTCCGGAAGTAATCATTGAAATTTTCAGCAATTTGGTGGGCGATTTCAGTAATTTTACGATCAATATTTATTGTATGTGTTGCCTGTTGCCTTCTTTTTTTTGCTTGACCTAAATAGCGCCAGGACTTCTGGGAGGCATATGTAATAAAATCAGGAAGGCCATGATTGAAAAATCTTTCTCATGCAGTTCTCACTTAAACCAGCGAATCACATTTTAATTCTACGACCACTGAATTCTTGGAGGTGTGTTTCTTTTTCATGCTCTGGAGCTTTCGCGTGGTTTGGACGATATGTCTCTGTATCCAAGGGCTACACAAAGGTTTGCTGACTCCCTCAAAGGGAATAAATCTTTCAATACAATAAGTAACAGTGTCCCTAAACCTTTGCCACGAAAGGTCTACGTTATCATCGACTATGTTTAGGTGTAGGTCCAAGAAATCAAAAACACATTCTTCATCTGCTTTAGAATGATCCCTAATTTTTTCAAGGGCTAGCGGGCTTTAAAGGCTTCGAGGGCTACTCACACCCATTGACGCCGAAAAAGAAATCAATTTATGATCGTAAATGCTATTTTCAATTTCAACAGTGCCATCACTGAAAATATCTCTAAGAAATAAGAGGGCAAGAATATTCCCGGCACGAGTACTTCACTGACAACTTGCTGTAGATTCTAGTTTAGCCTGATATCAATGAGTAAATCAGAGGACACGTTGCATCCGTACCTCCAATTATTCCTATCTAATCGCGGGAGATTACAATCATCTGTAATTAATAAGCTCTTTTTCCATTGAACTGCAAGAGCTGATCATATAATTCCTCCATGAAATGCTCCTAAGCATTTGGGGTCCGATAAACTGAACATAATATGAATGACACATTGGAAAATAGTTACTATCAAAAACAAACTTTAAATGGTTATCAATCTTATCTTGTCCTTTATATGAACACTATTTTTTACAATAACTGCCACGCCACTTCCTCTGAAGCACCTGTCTTTCCTAAACAAGTGGTGGTTTAGCGAAACGATTTCATAATTACACACCCTGTCATGGAAACAAGTTTCACATATAACGCACACATGCGGATCGCAAACCAATAAAATCTCACACTGTGATTGTTATTCTGTACATCGTGTTCTCAATTCACAGCCTTCTTTTTTCTTTGGGATTTGTTTCCACGTGTTATGTACACGTCGTCGCAAAGGTATAGCTCATCAACGCGAATCATATCCTGAGCGAGCTTGACTTTTTTACCGCAATCTCTTTCGCCTTGCGCACTCCACAAAAGTCGACGCCCGCGCAGCGTATCTCTACAATGATCATTTTTAACGGTATGCCTGCTCCTTTCAGTTTTCGTGCGTTCATCAGTATTGCTTCTTTTTCAAATTAATTCTGTAAGAACATAATGATGGGCATTCGTGGGGCTTTCTCGAGGCGCTGAATTCATGCGACCCACGTACAAATTTTGCCAATTTATCTCGAAAAACATCATGAACAACCTTTCCCCGTATTTTCGCCGCGGTTTCATTCGGGTCTTCCGGAATTCCAAAAACTATAAACTTCGAACCGTGCTGCGGTTTTTCAGATCAATAAGTTTTACTTGATGAGCTTTAAGGAATTCCTGCATTCCATCTACAGCCGCACTTACGTCATCGTTTTCGCTATTTTTCGTTTTGACTCAACCATGCTACACTCCCAAGTTCTTTAGACGTTTTTCAAAACCGTGTACTGTTTTCTCCGTGGATTCAAGTCGCTTTTTCGAGAAGCTCGTATCTTCTCTAATTGCCTGTTGGCCATTTGCTAATGACGGGAAAATTTCCTCTGCGTAAAGGCCCGGATCACCGCAACCTAATAACTTGCATAAAATTAAGCACCCATAGGCAATACTTAAACACACGTGTGAGCACGGTAGTACAATCAGGAGTCAATCATCCCTGCTTATGATGCTACTGTAACCTACGCAAGTAGAACGACACCGATGGTCGGAGATCTGCGCCCACCGTTTTCGCCGTGCCCACTGGCATGTCCTTCCTGCGTTGCTTCTTTTTCAGTGTTGACTGCGTCGACATCACTAACCCTTTACTCGTGCACCTTGCATCAAACGTCGTTGGAAGGAACCCCAGCTTTGTGGTCGCAACTTCGTCGTCAAAATTTGGGCGGAAATCAGCGCTCTGTGCCTCTGTCTGTCCTTTTAGCATATGGGACGCGAAAAAGCTTCTTAAATGCATTTCTACCAACTCTATTGTTTGATTCTTAGAGTTTTGCATCCCAAGCCCACCACATGATTACAAAGAACGCTGTAGCGCAGTGCTCCAGAAATTTCTACTACCTGAGTCGAAACTCAACGGAACTCAACGTGCACTCGCATCGCAGAGTACAAGGGCCTCAACATTTCGCCTCTATCTAAATGCAGCTACTGGAGCCGGGATTAGGTCCCGCGACTCTCGGATCAACAGCCCAGTGCCATAGCCACTAGACAACCGTGGCGGGGCACTTCTACTAACTCGCCCAAGCTTGAACGTTAACAAGCATACAGCTACCTCATTAGAGAGCTTTAGTTTGTCCGTAAACTTCTTCACGTTTACGGATACCGGTTTAACGGGAAAGTGTTCGTGACCAGCAGCGCTGGTGGCGACACCCGATGATGCAGAACCTAACCACGTACACAAAAAACTATTATTGTTGCTTGCCCATTTTGCTTGACTCCTAGTGTAAAGCATTGGATGTGAGAGAATAATTGACTCTGAGTACTTTCATTATCTCTTTAGAAGAAAACGCTCACGCTACTAAAAAGAATGATGCGGAACCTAACCACGTACACAAAAAACTATTATTGTTGCTTGCCCGTTTTGCTTGACTCCTAGTGTAAAGCATTGGATGTGAGAGAATAATTGACTCTGAGTACTTTCATAACCTCTTTAGAAGAAAACGCTCACGCTACTAAAAAGAAAATTCAATGCATTGTACTTAAGCAAACCGCGAATAGATGGCTCTAGCAGTTCTACTTGCACCAATTTAAAGGGGACAATTTAAAGAGAGAAGGAAAAAAACAAGAAAAAAAAGAAAAAGACGTACAAAAAAAGAAAAGTTCTTAAATTTTCTTACGAGCCTGGTGGCGCACATGTCACAAAGGGGGCACTCATAGCATCCATCCACCGTCAATACGCATGGTAAACCGGTATCCGCAAACGTAAAGAAGTTTACGGACAAACTAAAACTCTCTATTTGCGCAAACATGTTGACCCAACTCCACTTCCCTCCACGCCAAATAATTAGCAATAGGTAATTAGTTGCTGACTGCTTCACATGACATCGATTTCCACAATGCATGCGTGGAATCTGAGGCACATTTTCCGAGGGTGCAGCATAGTAGCTTCACTTGTGCTGTGGTAGATAAGCGCTATGTTGACCAAACCTCCGGGGGCTCTTGAAGATTCTTTTGCCGCCACAATGAAAGCTATCGCAGCTCTCCGACAGGTGATGAATACGTGCTTTCGGTGTTTGCGCTGCGGCATATCTGCGGCGAGTATTTTCGCCGTTATTGTCTGTACGCGTAATGGGCTGTCATGCGGCGATGCTCTTCCTACTAATTGCTGCTCCACGAATTTAAGTGTTGCGGCCTTCATCGTCCAATATCCTCCGTATGGTGCTGCTACGCAGTTCCGCCACCCCCCTCCCCCCACCAATTGGTTAGACCAGCTAAACATAACCTTTCAGTGAACGAAGTCGAGCGCATACCTTACAGTATTTGGCAATATGTTCGTTCTCTTTGGCAAATGCGGGGCTTGCTAAATAAATTGTGGTTATTATTTCAATATAAGAAGGCGTCGCGGACGGCATGGTGTGGGCTGCATGCTTAAGAAAACAAACACTTTATTCTGCATGAAATGCTTTTAGCTTCGTTATCGACAACATCCAGTCGACATCCAATAGGCCCTGTTAGGCCTCCCACAAGAGAACATCCGCGCGTCCAATCATATGTTGAAACCATTTATCCCGAGTCAGGTAGTTTAGGTAGCCCAACAATGACGCTCGTCTTTGTTGGGCTACCTAAAGTACTTGTGTACGTGCGGGCAGCCTACGAAAGCGACGCATTTAAACTACACAAAGCGCGGGATGATAGTGCCAGAGAAAATTATGAGGACAGATTCAGTGGTATCCACCATACGTTCACAACTGACAAGAATGTCAGTTGTGTACGACTCAAGATCATTCAGGAGATGAGAAAAGAACTGAAATGGCCGCCGACGTTGTGTATGACACCGAGGCATGAAATGGGAGAATTAGGAGCACATGTTGTCACGGTGACTTGCTTACCGTGAAGCTGGAGATGCGTCAGACAGAGCACGAGGTTGGCGGTGAGCGGAGAATGTGTTTTGAGGAAAACAAGGCTGTGGGCTGACTGGCCTGAAGGGTGACTGGCTTTAGGGGAAAGTCGTGCGGTGGAAACGATGGCAGCGAGCAAGTCGTAGAGAGGCAGCTTGGGAGGGAGGGTGCCGGGAGGGAGCTGGATTCCAAGGGAGATGAGGTCATTGTGGGGCCGCACAGCGGAGGCGGGTTTGCAGTCAGTACCGATGGTGTTGCAGCTGCTTTCAGGGGGAAGTGTGTTACAAATGTTCCCTGGGGACGCAGTGGAATCTACTTGCTCCGACGAGTCGCCCTCCAGTGATGCGGTGCGGGAGGAAGTCGGGACGGGAGGGGCACAACTAGAAAAATAGGGAGCTCCTTCGGCGGCCATCACGGGAAACACAGACCAGGTGGTAGCGGCATCAGCATGCGCGCCCGACTTCACTGTAGACGCACTGCTCTTTGCACACGGCGGCTGTATGGCTGTAAGTCATGCGCGTTCGGAAGGGGCGACGGCGGTCTCCGCTGACTGCGACATAGATGTGTTCCCTAACGTGTTCGCGTGTCTTGCGGCCCGGAGTTTCGCTGCGATGGACCTTGTGACGACGATCTCAGACTGCGTCACGGCTGTCGATCCAGAACTTCCTTCTTCGTAGAAACCGGCGGTTTTCTAAATATATTTGTGTGCTACGACTACTCACGACGAATGTGGTCGGAATATGCCCGGTGGTGTGTGTGCAGTTGAGGAACGCAGTCGGTTGGGATAATGCCGTCCGTCCGAGATGGTAGCATCGCTAGGCGTTGGCAGAACAAGCACTGAGGTGCCGGCGGTGAGAAAAGAGGCCGGGCCTGCTAGCAGGGCATCGGTGGATAAGCGTTGCTGTGGCTTGGGCAGTCTCTGCATTTCGGAGGTTCAGGGGTGGAGTGTTGGGGTGAGCGCAGTGCCTCGCCGCTTCGACTTTTTGGAGGGGCCTGCAGAAGCAGTCTGGCTTCGGACTGGGAATGGAACGGTGTCCACGTGGCGTGGAGGTCCTCGTGAGAAGATGGTGAGTAGCTCAGGGGCGGGCAGTGCCTTTGGCCGGGCTTGGAGCAGCTGCAAAACAGAGCACGATACGCAGTCTGTCAACCAGGGCGGCGCCACCTAGGGGCCTCCGCTTCTGGATATATGAATCATATCATTCACGCCATTGATGTCATGAAATGTGTGAAAAATAGTTCATGTCCTTATTTCTCAGCAAAGACGGCAATAAACACTCGTGATATACGAGTAAGGTACACTGTAACTGAAAACATACCCAGGTGGCATGTATACGCTCCCCACAAACTCCAATGGCCAAAACATATACCCCACCCATCGCAGTCGATGAGGTATATAAGGCACATGCTGCCATCAGACTCTCTAGGGTCCATAACGGGCACGTTCCCATCAACATCCACGGGGCACCCCCATGTGTGTTGATGAAAAACGCCCATCTCACGCCGCAAAACCTCCCCTACATCGTGCAACGGGTTTTCATTGGCTGCCGGAGGAGTGACGTCGCAGCCCGACCGACGGGAGGTCCTCGGGAGCCAGAACTGACATGACGGCAGGACAAACAAGCACGTCGAACGGACGCAAGACCTTTGCGAAACTGGCAAATGCTTTTGCCACGCAACGAAAATGGAAATCGTTTCGTCTATCTTGAATATATTACAAACACCGAGGAGCGTCAACGAAGGTTATGATCTACAGTGTCAAGCGTCGAGGAAACTCAAATTATGTGCCGGTGTTGTGCACTGACCGAATAGAACCACGGATAAAGGGCGCGGCGGCCGCGACGGTGAGTGAACTCTGTATGCTATTTCAACTATTTGTCTCATTCTGATATAAATGAGCGGAGTTGGGTACCATTCGATAGGTAACTATTCCTGATTCCTGGTATAAACTAGTCTCGAAAAGAGTAGTTATAGCACAGAAGATACAGCTGAAAAGGTCTGCCGAATCCGTAAAATCTGTTGTTTGGAGCACATGTTCGGAGAGCGAAATAAATGCAACTAACTTCCGCGATTTTAGAGATAAACCTCTACTAAATGGCGTATATAGCCACTGCCTTGTATCAAAATTGTATCTAAATCACAGAGTTATAACGACTTTAATGTTAAGATGCTATTTCTTTGTATTTACTATAGACGTATGTTAAATTTCCGTGCGCTAGCAAGCGCTAGGTAAATATCTGTCACCAGGTGCAAGTTATTTTCAGGCATCTTGTAAACTGGCCAAACAAAAACATAAAAACTGAAATCAGCAATATACCTCTTTATAAAATTAGCCAATTGCGCTAAGGATTCCTTTTTGGTATCGACTTGAAGAGCACATCGATGCGCTCATGTTTGTTGAAAAAAACAAATGCTTTAATAGTATCGCAAAGTCAAAGATGTCGACTTAGAAATTCTATGAAAGAACTTATGTCGTTCCCGCTTTCTTTTCGTTCACGGAACGGTGGTCGTTTCTTATTTTTTTTCCCATGCTTCTGCATGACGAACGAGCAAGACCGGACCGGACGCCTTCTGCGAAGAAAAAAGAGGGACATTCCACAAGCGAGGCAGCAAGCGCCTTTTGTGTCGAGATAGTTTCTGCACTGTTCCGATCTGCAGGCCTTGGCACCTACAAGTCCACCAGCTTCGGCAGTGCCCTCTTCGATATTCAACGCTCCAGGGATGCATGGCGGAAGGTTCGGTTAGCCACCCTAGTTCGGTGGTTTTCCCGTGCCTGCCCCCCGAGCTGACGGTGCGGGGACAAGCGAGTGCACCGCATGTACCTCTTTTGTTGCTTTTCGAAAGACGCTTAATTGTGAGCAGCTAGTTCCTCCCCTTCGTGCGGGAGAGAGAGAGAACAACTTTATTTAGTAAAAAAAAATTCACGGAGATATAGCGGTCAGGCGGTCCCTCGCCGCCACCTCCTCTGCTCGTCCGATGGCCTGGAGTTGTTTCACCAGGCTGGAATCGCGAAGAACGGCGTCCCACGCTCCAGGCGGGGGTGTGGTCAGGAGATCGGGCGGGGGTGGGTCGTCGCGGCAGTCCCAGAGTATGTGCGCGAGTGTGGCGACGGACCCGCACTGTGAGCAGTGCGGGCTGAATAATTCGGGGTAGATGCGACTGAATAATTGAGGGCATGGGAAAGAATACGTTTGGAGGCGGCGCCACACGATTTCCTGGGATTTTGTGAGTTTGGGATGCGGGAGAGATTTAGTTTGGCGAGCGAGGCGATAATGTTGAGTGATATCGTGGTATGAAGTCAGAGGCTCACTGGGGCTTTCCTCAGGTTCTGAAGCAATGCCCACCGCTCGGTTGACGAATCCTCGAGCTTGCCGGTGGGCGGCCTCATTCCCCGGGTTGCCTGCGTGCCCTGGGACCCAGATGAGGGAGATGGGGGGTGGGTGATCATCGTCGTCGTGACGAGCGAGCGATCGCAGGAGGCGCATCGTGCCAGGAGCGACGGATCCGCGTGCAAAATTTACAATGGCGGTTTTCGAGTCGCTGATCATTGTGGTGTATCCGGAGGAAGCTGCAAGAGCTATAGCCGCTTCTTCAGCTTCGGCGGGGTTTAAGGCACGGATTGACCCTGCTACGCGTATGGTGGTTTCCGTGTCGAGAGGGGTGAGGGTGGCCTTCGTACGGGTGCATATGCTCGCTCTCGTCAGACCCCCACCACTGTCAGGTGAACGCGGCGGCAGGGAACTATTTGTACAGTGAATCGTTGTCAAACTGTGGAACCCCACCCTTAGAGGTACTATCCTTCATAAGCGAGAGATGGTATCTGTACATGGCAGTCTTGATTTGAAATTTGAAATTTATTCTGCAATAGGACATGTTACGAGGAGGGCAGGTAAAAGCTGTGAGAACAGCTTGAGGATCCCTGACCCCCAGGTACTGTTGGGTATCGGGTGTCTCAGCTTGCGGCTGCATCTGCGCAGAGCTGATAGTCGAAGCGGACAAGGCGACGGTGAGTTAAGGTAACTTTATATACAGAATAAACAGAGGCGTTACATTTTCGGCACTGGGGCCGACAGCTTATTGGGCTCGCACTGGAAGCGATGACGACCCGGGATTTCTTCAGTCGCTCTCCCTCGTCCCTCCGCGGCTTGCTTCTTTTATAGCCCCTTTTGACCCCTTGCATCAGCCAGCAGGTCGAAGCCTCCAATCAGGAACCGCCGTTGGTTGCTGGCCGGGATCCGACCCATGGGTGACGTCGATTGCGTCAGGCGCACCGCAAGAGTAGCCGTGCATTGCATCAGACAGTCTACCGATGTTGACGCCACTTGCATCAGACGTTCTACCAGCTTAAATACTTTGCCGGAGCAATGAAGGTTGGAGTTGAGAGCCCTGGCATTACAGCACCCCCGCCGCCAGACAATGCGCCGGAAAGACGAGCTGCTTTCACGTGGCTCGGATGCCGGGCGCGCTCGTTCGCCAGGTCCATCCAGGTTCACCTCCAGTGCCCTCCGGACAGATTGCCCCTGGCTCCGTTCCGTGAACAGATCCCATTCTTCAGGCAGGATCCCAGCTCCACTGGCTTGTCGCCAAGATGAGTCGACTAGCTTCGCTCGTCTCTTCTGACGATCTTTGGCCGCAAGACTTGTTGATGGTTCTGCAACTTGTCAAGAACGGTTCGACAACGGGCAACACACGACACAAGCAAGTGCCTTCAGTCACCCGACAGATCACCAGACATAATATTGCATAATATATTCCTAGCTGTGTCTATCGAAATTTCGTTCCCTCTACATCGAGAGGCACATGTGGGACACAAAACTCTTAAAACCAGAACTCAGAATATTACACGTGCTACAAACGCAATGAAATAGAATACAAAATGAAGTTGGCCCCTTGAGATCACTCAGGATAGGATCGCTCGGCTGAGGCCGCAATGAGGACAAAATTTTGCCCCGATCCGCCAGCGAAAGACCGAAAGGATAACTGAAGATGGTACTGATTAGAACGCACGGCTCAGAGCGTCTGCGTTAGCGTTTAGCTTTCCTTTCTTGTAACGAACGTCTAAGTTGTGCTGCTGGAGTATCATGCTCTACCTCAGTAACCGGCCACTTATAGACGACATGTTTTTCAACCAGGTTAGAGGACAGTGGTCCGTTTCGACCACAAACTTTGAACCGGAGACATAACAGGCCAGCTTTTGAACGGCCCAAACCAGGCAGGCGCATTCCTTTTCTGAGGTACTATATGCCTCTTCCCTGCAGTTCAGCTTTCGGCTTAAATACAAAACTGGTCTTTCGTTACCACCGCTGTCTTCCTGGCACAGTATAGCTCCCATTCCGCGATCACTCGCGTCGCACTGAATGATAAAGCCTTTGGAAAAGTCGGGTGCCATGAGAACGGGCTTTTCGCTTAAGGCTTGTTTCAGCGTGCAGAACGCTTTCTCTTTTTCTGAGTCCCACGTCACTTTAACCGGCTCCGACTTCCGAAGTGCATCAGTTAAAGGGCTGGCAATGCTAGAGTAATTCGGCACGTAATGCTGATAGTATCCAGCTAGGCCCAAGAAAGCCCTTATCTCTGATTTGCTGGTAGGTCGTGGATAGTTCATGACGGCGGCTACCTTAATTTCTGAAGGCCTACGCCGGCCACGCCCCACAACGTGTCCCAGGTAAGACACCTCACTGCATCCTAGGTGGCATTTAGCAGGTTTCGCGGTAAGACCTGCTTCTTTCAACTTGTTCAACACGACTCGCAAATGCTCGATATGTTCTTCCCAGCTGTTTGAGAAGATGGCGACATCGTCGAGATACGGAAGTGCGAACTCGGACAGGCCATTAAGAACGCGGTCCATTAGACTAGAAAAACAATAAGGCGCATTTTTCAGTCCGAAACTCAGCATGAGTGGACGATACGTTCCGAATGGAGAAACGAACGCGGCGTAGCGGCTAGCGCGCTCCGTAAGAGGGACCTGCCAATACCCTCGCACGAGGTCTAACGTGGAAATGTAATTTGACTTTGACACCGTTTCCACCCTTTCCTCTAGATTTGGTATCGGGTAAGTCTGGTCTCTAGGTATGGCGTTAAGACGAAGATAGTCGATGCATGGTCTAGGATCTTTTCCCGGCACTTGAACCAATATTAGAGGAGATGTATAGTCACTCTCACCCGGTACTATGACTCCCAACTCAAGCATTCTATCGATCTCACCTTTCATGATCTGCTTTTGCACAGGGAAACACCGATACGGCTTACTACGAATTGGTTCCTCAGACGTAAGCTCGATGTCGTTTTTAATCACCGTCGTGTTTCCGGGACGGTCGGAAAACACTTCTTTAAATTCTGAAACAATCCTTCTCAAAGCTTCCTTCTGGGCTTCACTTAACCTTGGCTCCAGGTTCAGCTGTTCCAACATTACCTCTGAACCCCTTTCGGTTAGATCCCTAGAAGTAAGAATGTCTGCTGCTTCCTCCTCTGAAGCATTCAAAAGCAGATTTACGACCGCTTGACGTTGAACGTATGGTTTCATCAAGTTGCTGTGGTAAATTTTGTTAGACCGCCTTCCTAACTTCACTTCGTAGTTGGTATCGGAAAGCTTAGATATTACTTTAGCGGGCCCTTCCCAGTGAACCTCAAGCTTGTTCTTCTTGGACGGCCGCAGCAACATTACCTGACTTCCCACTTCGAAGGTACGTTTTTTTTTGCTAATTTGTCGTACTACTCCTTCGACAATACTTGTGCCGCCTTCATATGGCTCTCCACAAGATCTTTTGTTTTTCCGAGCCTCTGAAGGAGGTCCAACACATAGGCAACTACATTAGGGTCCTCATCAAATCCCTCCCAGGATTCGCGTAGCATTCGCAATGGCGTTCTTAAACTCCGGCCATATACAAGCTCTGCGGGGCTAAACCCAGTGCTCTCATGGGGAGCAGATCTCAAAGCAAACATAGCGGGAGGAATACATGCTTCCCAGTCGCATTTGTGCTCATAGCAAAGAGCTCTCAAAATCCGTTTCAGAACTGAATGCATACGCTCTACCGGATTAGATTGCGGATGATGGATTGAGCTGTGGACCACCTTGATTCCGCATCTGTCCAAAAAGGTAGAGGTAAGGCAACTGGTGAAGACGCTGCCGTTGTCGCATTGAATTTCAGAAGGAAATCCGACACGCGCGAATATCGAGAGCAGAGCGTCCACGACATGAGGAGAATTGACCTCCCTAAGTGGTACCGCTTCTGGAAATTTTGTGGCTACACAAAGGGCCGTCAAGATGTATCGACAACCTTGCCTTGACTCTGGCAATGGCCCGACGATGTCGATTACTATGCGCCGAAAAGGTTCTGTTATAAGTGGCACAATCTTCATGGGTGCCTTCCACTTGTCGGTGGATTTCCCCACCCTCTGACAAGTGTCGCAAGAGCGCACAAAGTCTTCGGTGTCCTTCCAGCATTTCGGCCAGTAAAACTCAAGGGAAATTCTAGCCTTGGTCTTCTTTAAGCCTAGATGCCCTGCCCACGCGTTTTCATGCGCAAGCTCCACTAGCTGGCGACGATACTTTTGTGGTATCAAGAGCTGCTCATACTTGCGACCTTTCACATCTGTGTAGCTACGGTAGAAAAGCCCTGATTTCTCATAAAAAGAAACATTCTTTTTCTTAGTACCTAATTTTACACTTTCCATCAGCGCTTTAATCGAGAAGTCCTCACGCTGTTCTCTAATGAGTGTCTCTCGATCAACCTTCGACAGCTCACACCAGCTTTCAGCTACAGGTGAGAGTGTAGTGCCCGTCTCGCCCAACGGCGCCACTTCGGTTTCTCCGCCGACGGAAACGACGCTAACCGCTCGCGCTACGGGCTGCTCGAGTAACCCAACCCGAGAGTCGTCTGTACGAGGCGCAGTAGACTCGCAGCCAAGGTCACGCAGCTCGGCCGCTTTTGCAGGTGATGTTTTACTACATGGAACGAGATCAAGTTCCTGTGAAAGCTTCCGCGCTTGCGGTCGCGTGAGGGCCATGTACGCAATGCTGGAAAAGAACGATTTACCCTGCTCTTTGAGAAGCTGCTCAGAGTTATTCGAAAAAAGATAAGGAAAACAATCGGGAAGCGCGGCAGACACAGCCGCTTCGGTGTGAAGCTTGCCAAAAGAGCCTTCAATGACCACCGTCGCAATCGGTAAGCAAGCACTCTGCTCCTCGGCGACTTGCCTGATCCACGCGCATTCTCCTGTAAAATCGTTCGGAGACACAAACGAAGGGTGGACAACATCCATGGTTGCCGCTGAGTCTCGAAGTGCCCGACACGTTTTCCCATTGACACTAATCTCTTGAACATACGGCTCTAACAATTGTATGTTCTTTTCAGATTCCCGGATTGTTGCAAAAGCAAACTTTTGTTTACAATTTAACGCGATGTGCCCTTCCTTTTTGCAATGATAACAGATTAGCGGCTTCCTTGACTCAAACGCCCGTGTGGTATCAGTGCGCTGCTTGGGAACCTCACCTGATTTCTGCGCTTCCGTTTGCCCATCCCTCACAGTCTCCTTCGTAAGAGACGGGTCTTTTCTCAAATTACGATTCGGGAAAGGTTTCCGTTCATCAGGCTTCCTTGGGAAGCCCTCCTTTCTCTCAGCTTTTTCCACGCGCACTGCCCTACTATGCAAGTTTCGGCGAGTGTAGTACTCTTCAGCTAACTCTGCTGCCTTGTTTAGCTGTACTTCGCCAAGCTTATCCTGCAGCCAAAGCTTGACGTCATCCTCGATGCAGCGGTAGAATTGCTCCAATGCAATGCATTCCACCACTTTATCGCGATCGTCATAAACATCTTCGCCCTTGAGCCATTCAACTAAATCGGCTTTAAGACGAAACGCGAAGTCAACATGGGACTCGTTACCCCTTTTCGCATACCGGAACCTTTGTCGGAAAGCCTCGGGTGACAGCTTATATCGTCTCAAGAGAGCCGCCTTAACCTCGTCATAGCTCTCAAACGCCTCCCTCGATAAGCATGTTATCACGTCGGATACTTCCCCGGGAAGCAGAGCTAACAGGTTCTGTGCCCAAAGAGACCGCTCGATGGCATTTCGCTCACTGACGTGTTCGAACTTGACGAGATACTTCGCCATGTCCTCGCCTACTACGAACGGTGGCAGTTGGTCCCGAATTCTATGTCCACTGACCGGTACCGTTGCAGAAGCTACGCTAGGCGCCTGCGAACACTGTCGGAGCGCTAATTCTATTCTTTTCATCTCGAGGCGCTCTTGTCTTTCGGCCTCCTCGCGCTCACGGAGTTCTCTTCTTTCGGCCTCCTCGCGCTCGCGGAGTTCTCTTCTTTCGGCCTCCTCGCGGCGTCCTTTGATATCCGCCCAGGCCTCATCGACTTCTTCAGCCGTTACTCCCTCCTTCTTCATAATCTCAAGGATCGCTTGTTTTCGCTTCGCACGGCCCAGAGTAAGGCCGAGTTCCTCACAAATTTCGATGAGTTCCTTCACTTTAAGGTTCTCCATCGTTCACACTAGCCTCTTGCTGTTCGCCCTTGTTTAGAATATACTTGCCGAACCCACTATAAGTCTACTAGCAAGGCACGCAAGCAATTCTCAAAACTGCCGTGTTTACGCCCTCCGCATTAACTTTGGTTTCAAAGCGCTCCTTCTTGGTTCGAAACAATCAAAGCTCACTCCAATGCTTCACACAAGCCTTCTCTAAACTACTATAACCTGTGCTAGAGAAGTCTGGTGAACTGAGGGGAAAACATCAGGCACTCACCGCATCGAGGTAGCTGACGCCGGCCGATCCCACCGCTGCCACCACTGTTGGGTATCGGGTGTCTCAGCTAGCGGCTGCATCTGCTCAGAGCTGATAGTCGAAGCGGACAAGGCGACGGTGAGTTAAGGTAACTTTATATACAGAATAAACAGAGGCGTTACATTTTCGGCACTGGGGCCGACAGCTTACTGGGCTCGCACTGGAAGCGATGACGACCCGGGATTTCTTCAGTCGCTCTCCCTCGTCCCTCCGCGGCTTGCTTCTTTTATAGCCCCTTTTGACCCCTTGCATCAGCCAGTAGGTCGAAGCCTCCAATCAGGAACCGCGGTTGGTTGCTGGCCGGGATCCGACCCGTGGGTGAGAGGGCTTGCGCGCAGGTGCGTGAGGAATTGCCGTCGATTGCGTCAGGCGCACCGCAAGAGTAGCCGTGGATTGCATCAGACAGTCTACCGATGTTGACGCCACTTGCATCAGACGTTCTACCAGCTTAAATACTTTGCCGGAGCAATGAAGGTTGGAGTTGAGAGCCCTGGCATTACAGTACACAGGGGTAGCACAGAGGACGTGTGGCTAAGTACAACCAAATAAAAAAGAGTATGTTTCACAATGTGCATTAAAAACAAAAGAAACACAAAAGGAAAGATTACAATACAGGCATAAAAAAACAAAATGAAAGATTACAATGCAGGCATAAAAAAAGGTAGTCACGAGATTCACATCATTATACAAACACTGATCGCAGCTGTTTTGGTGATATGCTGGATATGTCAATGTGATGTTCCCTAGTTATGCGGTTAAGAAGTGCAGGCAATATAATAACATTTGATTTCCGCATTTTGTTCTACACTTCGATATGTACCACACTCAGGTTGACGTACATTATAAGCAGGAAAATTTTTCTCTAACCTTGCTATTCTTGAAATCGTACCATTATTAAATGCGAAGCATTTCTTAGCGAACTTCGGCGAGTTTGAGCGTATCTATCTATCTATCTATCTATCTATCTATCTATCTATCTATCTATCTATCTATCTATCTATCTATCTAGTGTGGTGTAGGATAGTGACATGGTGGTGTCTGTGAAGTGTGGTGGCACCGTGGTGTTATGTACAACGTGCTCGGAGGCGACGGCAGCGGTGCTTCTCGATTGAGCGGCGGAGAGACGATGATGACGTCGGCACGAAACGTCACGTATGAAAGTGCGGCCCCAAAAAGGAAGAGAAAGTTTGCGCGAAAGGTTGCGCGGCGAAGGCACGAGGGAGAAGAAGAAGAGGACAGTCGAAGACGAGTCGAGGGCAGAACGAGATCGAGCAGGCTAAAGTGAAGATCCTGGGTGTCGCGCGACTGCGGTGTCGGGTTCCGGACCCGAACGCGTGAAGTGAGGCAAGGCCAGGACGCTCCAGCTGCCCATGGTGTACTCGGAGGTACGCGGCCTTCCAGGGTTCCGGCCGTGACTGTTCAAGGTCACGTCCCAGGTGTCCGTTCCGGCCGTGACTGTTCAAGGTCACGTTCCAGGTGTCCGGGCTTCGACTCCGGTCCCGAACGGCCCGTGGAGGGCGGAACCTTCCGGGTGGTGATCACCCCCTCGGAACGAGCCAGCGTCGGTAAGCAGCCGCAGTTCTTGCGAGGGCAAGAACTACCGCGTCTTCCGCCAAGCGTCGACGTGCTGGTCAGCGCGTGACTCCAGCTGCTGAGACATCGCCAGCGTCAGCCGCCTCAACCCACCAAGCCACCGCCACCATCAGCGCCACCGGTGACTGTTGATTTTCACAAACATTATAGCTGGACAACTTATAGGACATGTTTTAGTTTGTCAGCTTAGACTCGGGGTGTACATTGCAACTTTATCATTTTTTCCTTAATTATGCTTAAAGTTTCTACTTTTCTTGTCTTACTTTAAATGGCTTCGTAATTTCTTAGCTCTGAGGCTTTCTCTCCGAGCAACAATTTATTCAACCGTAAACCTGCATCACAAATTGGCGTCCGCTACGACAGGACGAAGCCAATAGTGGTATAGTGGTGGTGGCGGTAGGCGTATTAAGAATATGGCAAGCGCTCGAGATCTAATGGCTGTGGCCGAGCGCATGGGGCTCGAAGGCGAAGAGCTGAGGGCGTGGTCAGATGACCAGGAGGCGTGGGCACGAGATGAACGAGCTGCAGAACGCGAGGTAAGAAAGGAGCTGCTAGAACTGGATGAAAGAAGAGAGAGAAATTTGCAGTTGCAGCTGAAAGTAGCCGAATCGGAAAGCAATCGTAGCGAGACGAGAACGGCTGACCGTGGATCTGGAGGGAACGCTTTTTGCAACGTGAACCCTCACAGCCTAATTCCAGGATTTAATGAAAACCGGGACGACTTGGATGCATACCTAAAGAGGTTCGAGAACGTCGCCACCGGACAAGAGTGGCCGAAAGGAAAATGGGCCACAGCCTTAAGCTTATGTTTGAGTGGGGAGGCCTTGAAAGTCTTTGGACGGTTGGCTCCCGAAGATTCACTCGACTATGATAAGGCGAAGGTAGCTTTACTTCAACGTTTTCGGTTTACGGCGGAGGGCTACCGGGAGAAGTTCCGCCAGAGCAAGCCCCAAGATGTCGAGACCGCAAAACAATACGCGGCTAGGCTCTCGAGTTTCTTTGATCGGTGGGTGGAAATGTCAAAGACAAACAAAGAGTATTTGGCACTCCGTAATCTAATAGTGTCGGAGCAATTTTTGAACAACTGCCATCAACGGCTAGCGCTGTTTCTTCGTGAAAAGAAGCACAGCAAGCTTGAAGACATGGCAGAAGCCGCCGATGACTTTTTAGAGGCACAACGACAGCCTAACTTGCTCCTGTTTCGTGAGAGAACGGAGAATAGTAGCATCACGGAGTAGGGCGGAGGCTTATCCGTGAAAACCACCGTAAAGTGTTTTGTATGTCGCAAAGCTGGTCACAGGGCCTCGGATTGCCGAACCAAGCTTAAACAACCCTACTGTGCATATTGCCATAAGCCAGGGCACGATACTAAGGTCTGCGCAAAAAGAGATGGCTCTATGAAGAAAACATCTTGTTTGCTGTCTCCTGAAGAGAACCCCACTGAACTTACCGATCCACCATCCAACGAACCAGAGGGAAATGTTGCTAGCGCGATGAGAACTCACCCAAAAGCTGTGACTCGCCAGTTGCCGGTTTTGCAGGGCCTAGTGTTTGGCCAGGCAGTTTCAGTGCTGCGGGACACACGAAGCAATACGCTAGTAGTCCGTCGATCTCTGGTGCCAGATGGAGCTCTAACAGGTACTACTGATACGTTGTTCCTCGCCGATGGCAGTAGTATTACCGTTCCGGAGGCAAAGGTTGAAATTCAGTCACCTTATTTTTCGGGTATTTCAGTGGTCAAATGCATGACAAGACCTTTGTACGATGTCATCGTTGGCAATGTTCCAGGAGCAAGGGAAGTCTAAAATCCCGAAGAAAAGTGGAAAGAGAGAATTCCGGGAAGTAAGTCGAAATCGGGAAGTTCATGTGGAAGAGGAACGAAGGAAGAAGATTCGCCAGATTCTATGGTGGTTGGTGTCGAGGGCCGAGAACGGTCGATTTCATCTAAGGTCGACATGAAGACATTGAATTTGACCAGAGAGGATGTGAGCAAAGCTCAAAAAGAAGACAGAACAAACTACAGATTCATGTAGGAAGAAAGTGGGTCAAGTGTTCCGAGGAAGACTTGCAACTCAGTCGTTCAAGATAGAAAAGGGAATTCTGTACCGTTGTTACCGGGGACCCTCAGACAAAATGATCGAACAAGTGGTGCTACCCCAAAAACTGCGTGGTCAAGTGTTGGCTTTGGCTCACGAAACATTGATGTCGGGGCATCAGGGTATGAAAAGGACCATCGACCGAGCTTTAGGCGCATTCTACTGGCCTAGAATTCAGGAGGCAGTGAAAAGATATGTGCGCTCTTGCGACATATGCCAGCGGACATATCCTAAAAACAAGGTTGGAAAGGCCCCACTTGGTCGCATGCCTTTAATTGACACCCCTTTTGAAAGAGTGGCGGTGGATATCATAGGACCTTTAAAGCCTACAACGCATATGGGGAACCGCTACATACTGACTCTGGTAGACTTCGCTACTCGATACCCAGACGCGGTAGCTCTGCCATCGATTGATTCCGCTACTGTCGCCGAGGGATTAATCGAAATGTTTTCTCGCATTGGGTTCCCTAACGAGATACTGTGCGATCAGGCGTCATGCTTTACATCTGAGCTAATGAGAGAAGTGAACGATTTGTTAGCCATTAAGCATCTCAGATCGACGCCTTACCATCCCATGTGTAATGGTTTGGTGGAGCGATTCAATGGTACGTTGAAGCAAATGCTGCGGAAATTGAGTCAAGAAGAACCCAAGTCATGGGATCGATTGTTGGCACCTCTGCTCTTTGCGTACCGCGAAGTACCGCAGACCAGTATGGGCTTCTCGCCATTCGAGTTGTTGTATGGCAGACATGTTCGAGGATCGCTAAGCATACTCAAAGAGTTATGGACGGGAGATCATATACGTGAAGAAGTAAAGACCACGTATGCCTATGTCTTAGACCTCAGAGATCGTTTAGAAAAGACCATATTGCTGGCACAAGAGAACTTGTCACGTGCCAAAGCGACCCAGAAGAAGTTTATGACCGAGGAAGTAAAACCCGTCGACTGAACATAGGTGATCGAGCCTTCATACTGCTTCCAAGTACAGAGAACAAGCTACTGATGCAGTGGAAGGGACCCTTTCTGGTCACAGGAAAGAAAGGAAACTTTGATTACTGGTTGGACATGGGCCACAATACTAAGCTCTTCCATATCAATATGTTGAAGCGTTATGAAGAGCGTCAACCTGAAAGCGCATCACAGTCGACAACCTTTATTATAGTGGAGGAGGAAGAGACCGATACGCCAATACCTACCTTCAAGGCTACTGCGAGCTCTGGTATAGAAGCGGTTAAGATTGGCCGAGACCTCTACGAAATCCAGCGTAACGAACTTCGCGAGATCTTGGCAAGTCACGAAGACGTCTTTTCCTAAATACCGGGAAAAACAAATTTATTGGAATGCCGTCTTCACTTGACCACCTCTGAGCCATCCACACTCAACAATATCCACTGCCCTTTTCCATGAAAGAAGTCATTGAGAAAGAGGTGCAAGATATGCTCAAGCTTGGAGTGATTGAACGGTCCGACTCTCCATACAATTCACCGTTGGTGCTGGTTAAGAAACCAGATAAAAGCTACCGCGCTTGCATCGATTTCCGTCGGTATAACGATGTCTTAATTTCCGACGCGGAACCAATCCCAAGGACAGATGCCATGTTTGCGGAGATCGGAACTAGAAAGTTCTTTTCAAAGTTAGACCTCACTAAAGGGTACTGGCAAGTGCCTCTGGACAAGAGTTCCAAACCAAAAACGGCATTTTCCACTCAATCAGGACATTATTATTTCTTGTACATGCCGTTTGGGATCAAAACAGCGTCTGCTGTTTTTACTCGGTTAATGAGAAGCCTTCTACAGGGCATACCAAATGTCGTCCACTACATCGATGACGTGCTCATCGCCACTACGACATGGCAAGAACATACGGAAACCCTGCGGCACCTGTTGAGGAGGATCCGCGAGGCTGGACTGACGATCAAGCCCCAGAAGTGTGAAGTTCGCGTGACGTCTGTAGTTTTCCTTGGCCATAGACTTGGAGGCGGAATGATTCAACCGGTGGAAGACACGATTTCAAAGATAGCAAAAGCTCCACGACCTGAGACCAAGAAACAACTTCGCTCTTTCCTTGGTCTGACAGGGTATTACCGTGATTTGATACCTCATTACGCGGAGAAGGCTCAGCCCCTAACCGAAATGACCAAGAAAAGAGAAAGCAACAAGGTCAGCTGGAACAGCGAGAGGGAAACCGCCTTCGAAGTCCTCAAGAAGGCGCTCACCCAAGTACCTATCGTCAACGCTCCGGATGTCAAACGACCCTTCATACTACGCAGTGATGCTTCCGACACATGCATAGGCGCAGTCCTTATGCAAGACCATGACTCGGTATTACACCCAGTCTCATACGCTAGCCGACAGTTATTACCTCGAGAACAGAAGTACTCGGCTATAGAGCGCGAGTGTTTAGCTCTTGTGTGGGCTATAGAAAAGTTTCATATATATTTATACGGAATCCACTTTATAGTTCAGACCGATCATCAACCCTTGCAATATTTGTCGCAGGCAAAACATCTCAACAGCGGAGTCTTGAGATGGAGTTTGGCCCTGCAGGAACACGAATTCCACGTAGAGCACATCAAGGGGTCTGAAAATGTCGGGGCGGATTACATGAGCCGAATTGAGTGACTATACACGGGTGCAATTATTTCACCATGGTGAGATTATATCTCATTGCAGTAAACCGCACAGTACAGTAAACCGCCGACATAATGCAACTGGACAATTCGGGTTTTCAGCCTACTGCGTGTGTGTGTGTGTGTGTGTGTGTGTGTGTGCTTTTTTTTTAGTGACTTCATCCAAGAACTGAGCAGCAGTTTTTCGTGCAGAAAAACTTTCCCAAAAGGGGCCTATTGTGGTGTAGGATAGTGATGTGGTGGTGTCTGTGAAGTGTGGTGGCACCGTGGTGTTATGTACAACGTGCTCGGAGGCGACGGCAGCGGTGCTTCTCGATTGAGCGGCGGAGAGACGATGATGACGTCGGCACGAAACGTCACGCATGAAACTGCGGCCCGAAAAAGGAAGAGAAAGTCTGCGCGAAAGGTTGCGCGGCCAAGGCACGAGGGAGAAGAAGAAGAGGACAGTCGAAGACGAGTCGAGGGCAGAACGAGATCAAGCAGGCTAGAGTGAAGATCCTGGGTGTCGCGCGACTGCGGTGTCGGGTTCCGGACCCGAACGCGTGAAGTCAGGCAAGGCCAGGACGCTCCAGTTGCCCATGGTGTACTCGGAGGTACGCGGCCTTCCAGGGTTCCGGCCGTGACTGTTCAAGGTCACGTCCCAGGTGTCCGGGCTTCGACTCCGGTCCCGAACCGCCCGTGGAGGGCGGAATCTTCCGGGTGGTGATCACCTCCTCGGAACGAGCCAGCGTCGGTAAGCAGCCGCGGTTCTTGCGAGGGCAAGAACTACCGCGTCTTCCGCCAAGCGTCGACGTGCTGGTCAGCGCGTGACTCCAGCTGCTGAGACATCGCCAGCGTCAGCCGCCTCAACCCACCAAGCCACCGCCACCATCAGCGCCACCGGTGACTGTTGATTTTCACAAACATTATAGCTGGACAACTTACAGGACATGTTTTAGTTTGTCAGCTTAGACTCGGGGTGTACATTGCAACTTTATCATTTTTTTTCCTTAATTATGCTTAAAGTTTCTACTTTTCTTGTCTTACTTTAAATGGCTTCGTAATTTCTTAGCTCTGAGGCTTTCTCTCCGAGCAACAATTTATTCAACCGTAAACCTGCATCACACTAGCCGCCTACGATTTTGTGCTCTCCTGGCCGTTTCGCTAATCGGATGTTTAAAAAAATTGGCATGCCACATCATGACTACATGACGAACATAAATGACAAGTCATAACGTGAAAATCATGATATGCATGTCATGAGCGGCATGATTTTCATGCCACGCTCTTGGTGTTCTCCTGGCCGTTTCGCTAATGGGATGTATGCGAAAATTGGTATGGCACAACATGACTGCCTGACGAACATAAATGGCAGGTCATAACATGAAAATCGTGATATGCATGTCATGAGTGGCATGATTTACATGCCACGGTCTTAGTGCTGTCCTGGCCGTTTCGCTAGTGGGATGTATGCGAAAATTGGTGTGGCACAACATGACTGCCTGACGAACATAAGTGACAGGTCATAACATGAAAATCATGACATCCGTGTCATGAGCGGCATGATTTACATGTCACAGTCTTGGTGCTCTCCTGGTCGTCTCGTTAATGGGATGTATACAAAAATTGGTATGCCACAATATGACTGCATGGCGATCATAAATGGCAGGTCATAATATGAAAATCATGATATGCATGACATGAGTGACATGATTTACATGCCACGCGTTTCGTTAATGGGACGTATACGCAAATTGGCAAGCGACAACATGACTGCATCACAAACATAAATGACAGGTCATAACACAAGAATCATGACATGCGTGTCATGAGTGACATGATTTACATGCCACGGTCTTGGTGCTCTCCTGGCCGTTTCGTTAATGGGATGTATACGAAAATTGGCATGCCACAAATCACTGCATCGCGAATGTAAATGACAGCTCATAACATGAAAATCATGACATGCATGTCATGAGCGACATGATCTACATCCCACGGTCTTGGTGCTCTCTTGGCCGTTTTGCTAGTGGGACGTGTGGGAAAATTGGTATGCAACAATATGACTGCATGACGAACATAAATGACAGGTCATAACATGAAAAGCATAACATCCATGTCATGGGCGGCATGATTTGCATGCCAGGCGTTTCGTTAATGGGACGTATACCAAAATTGCTATGGCACAACACGACAGAATGGCGAACGTAAATGACAGCTCATAACATTATAATCATGACACGCGTGTCAAGACCGGCATGATTTACATGCCATGGTCCTGGCGCTATACTGCCGTTTCGTTAATGGGATGTATGGGCTCGGTCTACTCACCAGAGGGCGCTACGTAGCTCTCGTCGGACGGCTCAGTATCGCTGACATTGGCCGCTTGGGTCGCACGTATGAGACGCGCGCGCACGGTGGAAACCGAGGCGACAGCGACGTGCGCGTTTCTTCGCTGCTCTCCGGGCGTGCTGCGAACCACACGAACGCTCGCGGCGTCGCCCTTTGGAACAGTTTGCGGCAGGTTTGCATCGCGCGTCTCAAAGGAAATAAAACGAAACAAGGTGGGACGGGCGGTCGGTGCTACTATAGAGTTGGAGACGCGCATCGCGTTACGTATTTTTCTGTCACAGTCTGCCCAATTTTACTTCTTCTCTCCTCCAGGCAGTGCATTCTGGCGCTGATGTCGCACATGGAAAACTCGACTGCACGGAGCCTATACGAAAATTGGTTTGGCACAACATGACTGCATGACGATCATAAATATCAGGTCATAACATGAAAATCGTGACATGCATGTCATTAGCGCCATGATCTACATGCCACTCGTTTCCGTAAAGGGATGTATACCAAAATTGCTATGGCACAACACGACTGCATGACGAACGTAAATGACAAGTCATAAGGTTAGAACGATGGCATGTATGTATGAGCGGCATGGTTTACATTCCACAGTCTTGGTGGTCTTGCGGCCGTTTCATTAACTTCATATGTACCAAACTCGGTATAGCGAGACAGCAATGCAAATCCATTTTACGCTCCTTGTGCGTGCATCGCATTTCCTTGATTCTCACTGCACGTGGGATCTGCCAATTTTTTTTTCAATAAACCGAACTTATATAAGCGACTTAGTTTGTAATCATGTATTGATGCAACCTGAATGATGCAGTATTTTTAAATAACTCTGCTGTGTGGCAGCGATATGGGACTTTACATGCTAGACGCAAGGCTTTCTTTTGCAAGATGGTAAGTTTGCTTATGTTTCCAGTTGTCGTTGTGGACCATACAAGAAAGGCATAATTCAATAAAGATGAGAACAACGAGTTATATATGAGCATGTTAACAAAAACAGGGAAGTAGTAGCAATGGCGGCGCGTAACGCCGATTATCCGAGGTAGTTTAGTAATAATGTGGTTTACGTGATCATCCCATGCCATGTTTTGTGAAAAATACACGCCTAATGATTTAAAACTTTTGACAACTTCAATTTCTGAGTTGTTGAACGAAATGATGGGAAACTGAACTTGTGTGTGGCGGGGGTGAAATAAAACAGCTTTTGTTTTAATTATGTTTAGTTTTAGGGAGTTTACTGAGGCCCAGGAGTTAATTTCGGACAGTGCAATATTCGCTCGACTACCCAGATCGCTGCTGCTTCTGCCCGAAAAAAACAAACTGGTATCATCAGCATATATAATGTAATGGGCTGATTCATCAATACGAAATATCTCATTAACATAAAGTATAAACATAAATGGTCCAAGGATGCTTCCCTGCGGGACGCCTGTTGTAATGGGTTTTGTTCCGGAATGTTTGCCTTCAATTACGACAAATTGAGTGCGGTGTTGCAAGTATGACGTGATTAATTTGTGCGCAACGCCTCTTATAGCATAATGATCCAACTTTTGCAGAACTTTATGATTAATGAGATCGAAGGCCTTTGAAAATTCCAGAAAAAGGCCGAGTACCATATTCCGGGATTCAAAATTTTCTAGAATGTATTCTTTTTGTGCCGGTAGCGCGAGCTCGGTAGATTTATTTTTTCGGAAGCCATACTGCGCTGAAGTGATCAAGTTGAACTTTTCAGTAAAAGAGGTCAAGCGTTTCAAAATTATTTTCTCCAAACCTTTCGAAAGCACAGGCAGAATCGATATAGGACGGTAGTTAGACATGTCATTTCTGGGACCCTTTTTATAGATAACTGACACTTGTGCTATCTGCATGTTTCGCGGGAAATGTCCTGTGGACAAACATATGTTAAAATTGTAGGTAAGGCAGGGTGCTAGTATGTCAATAACATATTTAACAGGTTTCATTTGAATATTGCCCGCGTCTGTGGCTTTGCTATTACTGAGTGTCAAAAATTTCGCTACTAATTCACTCTCTGAAACTGGCTCTAAAAATATTGTTTGGCTGCTTCTATTATTCATATATCGTAGAGCAGTACTACTGGTTGTAGTACCACCAACTGATAAAAAGAAGTCTAAATGCATCAGCTAATTGAGGCCCTTGAATTTCTATCCCATCTTTCACAATTTTTGTTAATGCCTCCGGTGGATTACTAAGCATACTGTTAAGTGCCTTCCAAACGTTTTCTGTACGCCCTTTTGTTGAGTTAAACAGGTTCGAATAATATAGTCGTTTTTTCATCACGAAGGCATTTGGTGACAAAGTTTCGGTACTTTTTAAATACATTGAGGGCTTCAGGGGACTTACTATAAATGCCTTGAACAATTGGTCCCGCTTTCTTATGAGCTTAAGACATTCTTTATTTATCCGAGGCTTTCGACTTTTTTTAGATGTTTTAAATGTCTTTAGGGGAGAACATTGAAGATATATTTCGGAGAACTTGTTCATAAATAAATCGTATGCTAAGTTGGGAGCGCTTGCAGCGAACACATCGCTCCAGTCGGTTAAGCGATCTCTAAAAAGGGTCAGTGTTTTAGGATTTATAAGTCTATAGGAAAATTCTGCGCGCACTTGCTTGGGAACGTTAATGAGTTGACTTACAAACATGAATATAGGCATGTGGTCACTAATATTGTGAATCAAAGTGCCTGCCGTAACGAGCGAAGGATGAAAGTTGGTTATAAAGAGATCTAAGAGTGTTGATGATTGTGAAGCGTTGTCTGTTTCTCGTTCGTTTATTCTCGGTTTTGTTGTTGTGTTGTTTTTTTTTCAATATGAATATAATGATGTTAGGACGCCTGGCTGTAATATTTTCTTCCTTCCCACGTTTTTGCACTTAAATAAGAAAAAAAACTGGAAGAATGCCTCAGATGGGAGGAGGCAAATAAGAGGATGATACAGAACACTCAATGCACTTCAGATGTTAAAGATGCGTTAAACCATGTACCGAAAGGAGAAGATTCGTCAAAGCTTATGTTCACTTGTGCAATCATCACTAATTTTAACGAAATTCTCACTTTCGTTTGCAAGGCTAGTGAGTTCGCATTTTTTCTTCCTGCGATGACGGGCGGGGGGTTCATATCCACCATCAAGGCAACGTAGCACAGGAAAACATGTACTCGCATTTTACTAACCAGGTTGCAATACTCCCGCAACCAATCATTTATGCACTGACCTGCTTGCCTGATGCAACATATGTCGAAGGAGGACAGGATTTGACAGACGACATAGATTTGCCCTAATATCAATTTTTTCTTGCACTGCTTTCATGGGATATTCATGGCATCACTTTATTATTATTATTATTATTATTATTATTATTATTATTATTATTATTATTATTATTATTATTATTATTATTATTATTATTATTATTAATACTGTGCTGATAGAAATAGTCAGTACGTTGTCTCAGGCGGATGTTTCATTTAGATCATGTGAAACCTTGTGAATGTATAGAATGTCAGCTTCATTTTTATTATGCATCTCGCAGGCTGATGTACAAGAGCAGCTTTGGATGCGCCAGGAACAGTTGTACTAGCTAGTGTTTTCGTATGTGTGTGATGAATTCGCATTGATCATAGGCGAATCTCCCCTTTCGTTCTGATTGTAGAAATACCTACGAGTGGAACTATTAAGCTCCTGAACATTCAATGGTGCGATGACGGATCACCTCGCTAGTTGGTGTTGTTCAGCCAGGGCTAATGACGCACTTATCGCCTTTCGTTCCGCCCCTTCCAAACTGGTAAAACGTGATCTTGGTTAGACAAGTGCTTATTAGTAAAGCGCATATCAGTCCGGTCACACTTATTGGAAAATTCTTTCGGTGAGTAAGCTTCATGATTTTTAAGAGCCGGTGTATGGTGTATCCAACTCGAGCGCTAATCCTATGTATACATCAAAGAAAGGTATTGTAGTGGTGTTATTCCCTACAACTACCACGTTTCGCTTAATGCGAGGAACTTAGACGCTTGAGAAAAGGTGCAGATTATATTAAGAACAAACAGGGGGATCTGTGAAAAAAAAAACGAAGAAGCACTGGCCCCACAAAGAAGGAAAAGCGTGCTTGTCAAAAGAAGCACAAGGGAAAAAATCTGAGTGTCATTCCCGTGTCATAACTCTGATCCCGTTGTCCTGCGCACGCTACATCGGGAAACCATGACGGTGCACAAATGAGCGGCTATTCGAGAGCGTTGCAACATGTCCTTTGAAATGCCCTCGAATCACGAGATCACTTCACGCTTCTTTTTCTAAAGATAACTGCTTTATCGAAGACATTGATCTTTGCAATCTTGGCTATCTCGCGATACAACCACCGCTGCTAAAACTCCGCATTGAGGAAACTTGCGATACTCAAACGAAGCACAAACTCCGCGGTGCCGAAAAGACGAATCTCCGCGAACACGCCGAGTTGTGCAGACGACAGTTTTCTTCCACCGGAAATACGTCATCCACATAAAAGCATTAAACTAAGTTGATAACTGTGTTATTTACTTCATCTTGTTTATTTGACTGCGAACAAAATTGTACATAGTGAACATAAGCAAGTTCATTTGATTCAATCACTGCTCTTATTTATACCAGCTACCAGCCAATAGCAGCAATCTGCTTCATTTCGTCATAAAGCATATGAAATAAGAGTGAGAACCGACCTTTTATTTATTTATTATTTATTATTTATTTATTTATTTATTTATTGAAGCGAGAGCTCCTGAGTAAGGCACAACTTTGTACTCGCCCTGTTAACGCTACGCTTCGCGTACGACTGTAGAATTTAGGTGGGCTGTTTATTGAAGGTACACTGTCGATAGAATGTGCTTTTTCGCGAAGTCCGAGAGGTGGTTCAGGACCTCTTTAAGCACCTGTATGCTTACTTAATAAGCCTACGTTCACTACAATTCAGATCGCCCCTAAAGCTGCTTGTATTACATCGTATATCATAGCGTGCATTACTATCTCATTCATTGCTTCGCCTGGCTGGGAAAACTGATTTTTGTTCTTTTTTTCTCTTTCTTTTTCTGGTGTTTCGTTTCTATTCTCATTTATTCACGTTACACCCTTTCCGTCTGGCGAAGTAGCCAGCTGGTCTGACAGTGGTTGTTCTCTTTTTGGCTTAATTTTTCCTACGTCTCCTGTTTCCTTTGCCAAGTGAGCAAAATGGCTACAAAAGCACCATGGCGTAGATAGATAGATAGATAGATAGATAGATAGATAGATAGATAGATAGATAGATAGATAGATAGATAGATAGATAGATAGATAGATAGATAGATAGATAGATAGATAGATCGCGCAAGCCAACCTTTATTGTATCCAGCACGTTACCACAGAACACGATTCCGCGGCAACCTGAAAGATGAATTCTTTATATCTAAATTGCACAGCACCGAATAGTCCTACCGGTAGTTTTGTACAACATTGATTTCGGCTTTCGTCGACCATCTACAGGCCGGTCACGGTCAGGACGGCCTGAGAGAATAGCGGATGCACGACGATCCTGCGGAGAGGATCCCGCCGCACATGGCATGAGAGTGCTTGGGTCTACTGCACCAAAGCCGGGGCCGAAGCCGTACACAACTTCCGTCCTCTCCGTGGCAACTGCACTAATGAGCCCACGCACGGAAGGATCATTATGGCGAACAATGCGGTCGCCTCGTTGTTAACGATGCATACAGAAACGCAACGCGTGGTCCCTGCGCTATCTTTCGGAAGCTCCGCTGTGTCGTTTTCGAGCAGCGCCTGGCGTATGCCTATTTGTGTTGTTAAGAAACTCCGTCGACGTGCTTTGTTAAACAAAACGAGCATCACTTTGCCGTACACATTCATGTATTATTTGCCGGAAGGCACCATTCCCAGGCTCCAGGAAGACATTATTCTCAGGAAGCCCAACGAGGCCGAGGAAGGTGTTTTGTGCTCCGTCTTATAAATACTGCAGATATATCCCCGATTTTTTAGTTTATTCAGAATGAAAATTGTTGTTCAAGTCATTATTTATTGCTGCAAACTTTCATTGTCATAATGTAATTATTGCAAACTGGAAACAATGCATAACAGCCAAGGAGAGGAGCCGGTTTTTCCAGAAATTACAGTTTTCTAACGAACTCTACCACAAAGGACCACAGAAAAATAACACACATGCGACAGCGAAGCCAGGAAGGGTGAACGTCTACGCCTTTTACTTGGTGATGATGATCGCTAATGCTGATGACGCGTTCTGTGTGCTATGGTGCGTGTTATGAGGAGGATTAGGTATTGGGTGGCTCATAACGAGTGAACTATGCGGGTGCCAAAAAATTGGCCGCGTATCTCCGTGCTTCGCTGCAAATGTCGTCGAAAGACGATAGTCTTCTACCGGCCGTACTACATGAGTCCCGGTTCGCGTGTTTCTATTTCCCCGACAAGTCGCGAAAGCGAGAGGGAAAACGAAGAGACGCGAGGACAGAAAGGGACCCGCAGGAATGGCGCGCGGCCGTTCCGCTGCCTTGTGCTACCCGTTCGGCACGAGCGTGAGATATGGGCGCCATCTGGCCATGATATCGGGAACTTGCGTAGTACGCTGAACTGCGTAGCAAACGTCCGCTTTTGCGCATCCTAACAAGCACTAGGGTCTTTATAATTATGCATCAGTGTATTTTCTACTAAAGGAACACACCGTCTAATACTTACGTATTGATGTTGCGCCGCAGATATGCGTAATATTTGCTTTTTGGTCGACTGTGTTCAGAAGTATGAAGGTAGCCACCAGTTCAAGCTGGGTGGTCGTTGAGGAAGGGGTTCACCTTTCGCAGCAGGAAAGACACACACACACACAGACACAGACCAAAATTTCTGCGTTGAAGTATCCCAAGAAAGACTATCGTCTTTAAAAAAGTTTGACACGCGAAAGCTCTCTTAGCTCATTTTGCTGCTGCTTGCTCGGCTTTCCCTGTAGTTTCCGACTTGGGAGGCGGTCGCAGCGCTGCCGTTGCTGCCCGTTTCGCTCGCTTTGCCTGCTCCGCCTTTCTAGTAGCAGGCGACTTGGGCGGCGGCCGTTGAGCCACAACGGCAGCATGGCGTCGTCGTTCTTTCTCGTCTTTCTCTTTCTTCTTCATAGTTAGTGACTTCGGTGTACAGCGTGCACGTGTTAATTTATGCGCGTTCCGAGAGTTCTCCTCGTCGAGGGAGAGCTTCATCATCGCGGCTTCTGTCGACGTCGACGCTAAGTTTACAACCTCGACATCGGACTTCCTGAAGCTACTTGTTGCAGAATCAATATCCGTGCTGATGCGACAGTGTCTCCGTAGAAGAGAGAATTGGTTCTCTTTGAGGAACGAAAGATTGGCACCACCTTCTGCAGCCCTTGAGGGCTCAGCGCTAACCCGCAGAACCTAACGGCGGACTGACTGCGGGCGAAGGCGCGCTCCCTGCCACGTAGTCGAGCGCGCGCCGAGTGTTGCTACGGCGACGCCACGCAGCTCGGCGCGCGCTTTCGACAACCCAGCGATGAAACGCGGCGACGCGGCCGCACGCCACTGCAGATAGCTGCGGCGGAGCGTAGCGCGCGCGGACTGCCGCTGCCTCGAGTACACAGGCACCGGCGCCACTTCCGGTGGGGGAGGTCACGTGCTTTTCGGGCACGGCTTTTGCGGACACTTTTTGCGGTCGGCAGCTGGGCGCGCGATATTGCCAAACTAGCCAGCAACGCTTTCGCGTTAAAATGTTCACACCAAAACTGGCACGGACCCAGTGGTACCACGCAAGCCGAAAATTAGACATCCTTGGTCATTGCTGTCCAGACCAGATAATGTGCATTGCCGCATCGCATATTTGTAAGAAAGGACTACACGCACATAACTATACCCATTGTACTATGCACATGAAACGCAGCTACGCTCCAAGTTCTCGCGCAAATCACAGAATACAAACAGAACACCAACCCCATGTAGCTTTTCTCAAAATATATGGCCTTCCTTCCAAAATCGAATGCCTCGATGATAGCAAACCCTCTTGTAAGAACTACGGCGGTCATGAAATCTTGGATTTAAACATAGGACGCCGAAATTCGTTGTCGTGAGTACACCGAACGGCATTCTGAGAGCAGTCCAAATATCAGATTTATGCATCTGGCATATTCGCCAATGCAGACCTTTCTTCATATCGAGGTAACTGGTAAAATAGCTTCCGTTTCTATTGTAGATATTGATTGCTATGCTGGAAGCTGAAGTTGATAAGTATACTGCGAAACAGCCTGCCTGTTCCTTTTCTTTTTCGCGTATAGTACAAAGGGTTTTCAGGAACACATTCATTCAAGTTTTCATCTTTGCTTTCTTGCATTGCAACCAGTTGGAATCCTTCCTTGCGTTTGGCCAGCAGTTCTTTCTCCCGTGCTGGAGAAAACTCCGACGGCGTTTTCACCATATTCTGATATGAATGTTTTCCAATGGTACTGATAGTCCTGTAACCGCCTGGGAGGTTGTAGAACTATCAGTACCATTCGAAATCAGCATGAGGACTACGAGAACTATCAGTACCAGAATTATCAGACGTCTTCAAACCGAAACGGACAGATGCTGCGTGGAGCGTGTACAGGGACGTCACAACGTTCCCGTCAGCAGAAATATGGAACTGGAGCCAAAGAAATTCCAGTGGCGAGGCCATCCGACGATATATTGAGCTATACCACTTTTTCTGGTCTTGACAGCTACGATTTGATTGCTGAAGTATCGCCGTTTTGCTCTTGCTGGCCTGCTGGCTTGGGTAGGCCGTGCGGAGGTGATGACGTGAAAAATACAGGGTGACACTCGTGATTTGTAAAAAAATTTGTAAAATTCACTTACACGAAAATTAAATGACCTTCGTTCTCCTGACTTGGCCTATACAGGGTGTCCCAGTTAACTCGCACCAGAATTTATAAAAATATAGAGCACTAGAGAAGTCGTACCTACTGCATATTAACGACAGTCGTGGGTACTTATTTTTTTATGATCAAACATTGATCAATATTTTACCTTTAATTACTGAACTCTTTAATTCTTGCTTTAATCGCAAAAATTTTAATTACAGTGTCCCTCAAATAGTCCCCGAATCAAGCATTTTCATCGTGCTAAGTTATGCATGATCGTGTTTTCCGAAGGAAAACAGAAGCGTGCGAAACAGTGCAAATATGAAATGGACACGCGTCCGCACGCCCCTTCTCGAGCGCTCCCAAGAGAAGTTTGATGTAAACAACAACGCTGCTCTCATTTACCGCGCGATCGCACAGGGCTTCGTGGTGTAGGATGTTGCCATAGCTTTCGCGACCTGACTGGCGCGTTGCGATAATCGTCTGCGTCTGCTGGCGCTACGATATTTGCTTGATCATACAGCACTCAGGATAGCTTTAACCTTCACGTATCATGAAAGGGGACAAAAAAAAAGGAAAAAGAAAGATTCAAGCCCTGTTTCAAAAGGACTGTGCGCGATACAGTGCAGGCAAATAAAAAGGGCACCTTTTGGAAAATCACAGATCTACTCATGAGTTTATTTTAATGCATGAAATAAAAAAAAAGCATGAAAGGCATCTCAGTCGTTCATGAAGAAATATGCAATGGTCGTTGTTCGAGAGACACCGAGAACTAGCGTGGTTCTC
This sequence comes from Hyalomma asiaticum, assembly GCA_013339685.2. Classification (NCBI taxonomy): domain Eukaryota; kingdom Metazoa; phylum Arthropoda; class Arachnida; order Ixodida; family Ixodidae; genus Hyalomma; species Hyalomma asiaticum. The sequence goes on along the minus strand of CM023483.1, from coordinate 137,027,724 downwards.
GGTGTCTCTCGAACAACGAAAAAAAGAAAGTGTTGGAAGGGGAGGAGGGCAAGACAGAGCATTTCTATTCCTATTTCTGTCTGCGACGAAGGCATTTATGTGAGGGTAAGGCAACGTAATAAAACAGCGCTAAGAGTCACGTTTTCGCACTACTTTTGAGTAGGTATTTTCAGCTGCAACTTAGAGCACGGGCTCAAACAGTTCACCGTCTGAAGCAATGCAGTACTTGCCTCTTTCCAAAAGTTGTGTTGCTGCAGCTTTTATCACTGATGGCGGAATCTCACGGCAGACTGCTTATTTTTGCCTTTAAGGCGCCCGGTGGTGTAGTTTCGCTGTCGCAGACGCGATCTTACACGTAACCCCAGAAGACGTCCACCGGTGTCATGTCCAGCGACCTTGCAGGCCATGGTACAGCTCCGTGCCGGCCAACCCACTGCCCAGGAAAACATTGGCCGCGTATCTCCGTGCTTCGCTGCAAATATCGTCGAAAGACGATAGTCTTCTACCGGCCGTACTACATGAGTCCCGGTTCGCGTGTTTCTATTTCCCCGTGGAGTCGCGCAAGCGAGAGGGAAAACGAAGAGACGCGAGGAGAGAAAGGGACCGGCCGGAGTGGCGGGCGGCCGTTCCGCTGCCATGTGCTACCCGTTCGGCACGAGCGCGAGATATGGGCGCCATCTGGCCATGATGTCGGGAATCGCAAGAAGCTTGTGTAGTACGCAGAACTGCGTAGGAAACGTCCGCTTTTGCGCATCCTAACAAGGACTAGGTTCTTTAGAATTACGCATCTATGTATTTTCGGCTAAAGAAACACACCGTCTAATGCTTACGTATGGATGTTGCGCCTCAGATATGCGTAATATTTGCTTTTTGGTCGACTGTGTTCAGAAGTATGAAGGTAGCTACCACTTCAAGCTGGGTGGTCTTTGAGGAAGGGGTTCACCTCTCGCAGCAGGACAGACACACACACACACACAGACATACCGAAATTTCTGCGTTGCTGTATCCCAAGAAAGACTATCGTCTTTAAAAACCTTTAGCCACTCTCGAGACTAGCGGCTACTCTGAGCCGGAGCGCCATCGTGCTGTAACCACATTTGCCGAAGGTGCGCAAGTGGAACGTCGCTGCACACGTCGCTCAAAGGGCCTCTGAGGATGTCGTCGACGTAGCGCTGGGCCGTAAGCGTGTTTTAAAAAAATGATAGGTCCGATGATGCGGCCTTCAAAGATACTGCACCGTACATTAAAGGACCATTGGTATTGGGGCTTTGTCTGTTCTAGCCTGTGGGGGCATTTATCGCTCCAGTAGTGGGCGTTGTGAGGGTTCACTTTTGCATTTCTGGAGAAATTAGCGTCATCCGCTCAAAACACGTTAGTGAGAAAGTCTGGTTGTTCTTCAGATTTCATGAATATCAAATTGGCGCACGTTAAAGAACCCCAGGTGGTCGAAATTTCCGGAGCCCTCCACTACGGCGTCTCTCACAAACAGAGCTGGTTTTGGGACATTAAACCCCACATAACAACAACAATACGAAATTGTCACATTCAAGTCTCTTTTGAAAATCTCCTCCTTCAAGTTTTTGATGGAGATATACGTAGTTCGGGTGCATCTGGCTTTTCTATAAGATCCTCCGTACTGATGACCTTGATGTCTCGGCCTCCGTACTGGCGTCACGGACACTACCATGAGTGTTGGCAGCAAAGAATGCCAAAATATCTGTTTCGGATTTTTGAACGTCTGTCCCAGTCCTGCGTCGCCTTCTCGCGAAGCTGCCGGTCTCGCAAAGGACTTCGTAGTTTCGAAGTATTGTATACAGAGTAGGACATCCTCCGCATTTCCACGTCTGGTACACCTTCACTGCCTTTCTCTTGTCGCCGTGCGCCGCCCCCAGAGCCAAAACCATTTTCGCTTTCTGGTCGTTCGTGAAGGGCATGACTGCTTTCTGTATGGGTAGGTCACCAGCTTCGTACCATCGAGATCTCCTGCTCTTACCTACGCAGCGATACGTCCAGCAAATTCATTTGCGCATTCGACAACAAACAGCCTGTGCTGGTAGCACAGCTCCGCTAAACACATAGGCGAGCATGTACCTCCGCGAAGTTTTTCTCGATTATCAAAGGGGAACGTTACCAAAGAGATGTTTAGGATGCTCTAGCGCGCCTATCTATACAAACCACCATGAGTGCGTAAATGGACAGTCGTAAGTGTGCCGTCACGGCTTCGACTGTGAAATCCGAACACCCCCTGCCCCCTCCTCCCCGCGTCAGCGCGCTACTGTGCTCTGCCGCGGCCATCACGTAGCATGAAGCCCGCAGGCGCCGCTGTAAGCAAAGGCGTGTATCCTTGGCAAGTGACTTGGAAGCGCTCGAGCAGCAGCGTGCGGACGCGCGTCAATTTCATATTTCCAGTGTTTCGCGCGCTTTTGTTTCATTTCGGAAAAAAACGATCACGCATAACTTAGCACGAAAAGCATCATCTCCCCCTACGGGCAACCATGGTGGGATGCGAAAGCATCGCTACAGTGCGGGCGATTGTCATGTGCGCGCTAAAATATGGGCCAGCTGCCAAAAAGACGATGACGACGACGAAGTGGCAGCACGCGCAAGGTTGCGCGAGGGCCAGAGCACTAGGAGACGAGAGAAGTGCGAACAGGGCAGACGGACATTAGCGTTCGACACAGTCGGGTGCCCGGGCCCGAGTGTCGAGGCTCTCTGCCAGCGGTCCACGAGTTGGAGCTCCGGGCTTCACGTGGCCGCCTGTGCGTCCTGCCCACCACATCACCTGCTGCAAGGCCGTTTGGGATCCAGGAATATTCCATCAAGCCTTCCACCCTTTCGTCTCCTCGGCGCTCTCCTTCACGCTCGACGCCAGGCAACGCTACCTCGGCTCCCTCCAGTCGCCCGTCCCGCCAGACGGTGAGCCTGTGCCGGCTGAGACTCTTGTTCTCTTATTAGGGACGCTAAGCTTTGTTTCCTCTTTTTCTGTTTATCCGCTCTCCTAAGTATATATGTGTGTGTGTGCAGTGCGCGTCTTCTTCTGTCTATATAAAGTGCCATTCGGAACGCACAAACAGCTTCGTCACTTCGATGGGAACGCCCGCGTTCCCAGCATAAATACATCCCTTTAGAACCTATATCATAACAATGGCGTCCGCGACAGGACGAGGCTGATTGTTGCGTTCCTGTTCTATTTTAAGAAGAATGGACTTTAAGAAGCTGGTTAGCATAGGCGAGAAGCTAGGCCTAACCGTAGACGAACTCACACAATGGTTTCACGAGGAGGAAGCGCTTTGAAGGGAGGCGCGTGCCACCGAACGCGAAGCAGAGCGCGAGCAAGGAGAATTGGAGGAAAGAATCCGGCTACTTCGCCTGTGGGTAATAGAGGCCGAAGCAGCATTGGGTAGACGCGCAGGTCCGTCCGACGTCACCGGTCGTTCCGCGCTAGTGCAAGTGTGCATCCGGGACTCTATGCCCCTCGTTGCTGAAGAACGAGATTTCGATGCATATGTCAGCCGGCTCGATGCGGTGACAAGTCTAGAGGGTATCGCAACGGGGCAGGATTGGCCTGAAAACTTCGCCACCTCCCCAAGCACGCCTATCAAGCATACCCAGTGCATCATAAAGGGCCATTTTGAGCCCCGTGAACCCGAGAAAAGATTCACGGGTAAGAACCTTGCTCGTTCCACTAAGGAACACTTTTGTTATGGCGCCTCTTGAAGGGCAAATGCAGCAAAAGATGAGGTGAACTTGCCTCAAAACTGCTCCTCTGCAGGAGCACTGATAGTTCCCTCGCAGAAAAATGGTGCATGTTTGCAAGAGAACTCTGAAGCTGTTGTCGCCGATGCTTCATCGCCGCCCTTAGCGGTTGCGGGTGACACGACCACGGCCAGAGGCCACGCGAATGAGTCGCTTCTCACGGCATACACTTCTTCCGTGTTCGGAAAAGGCGACAGCCATCCGAGAGAGCCGGAGGAATGAACAGGATTGCTCGTTACAGATGAGAAACTCGACCCGGTCATAGAGCCAGGAAACTATGATGATGTCGTTATGCAGGACGACCTACGTGATGGTACGCACAGTATCAGGGAAGTAACCTGTAAGCTTGCAGGTCAACACCGAGATACCATAGAACTAGTGTATTGCTCTCCGAGCGATAAGCAATCCCTTGCACCGTCCGCGGGATCTTTGGCTATAGAACACACTTTCCATGAGGTGTCACGGGTATTGCCGGCTTGTCGGGCCAGACAGGGCGTTGATTTTTCGGAAGAGGCCAATCGTCTGCTTCCGACTGGTTCTGCGCCGTTGCAACACCTTCGGTCGCGTTGCAATAATGTTCGAGTCCGGTTTTCAACTGGCGCCTGCCTATGCAGGGTTGTTGAACGTGGCCATTCTCCGCGCGTATTCTCGCGAATGTGCAAACGCTGGTGTCACTGGAAATCCCCCCTAGTGTTCTTTATGCTTTTGTTGGCACACACGCAATGTGGCATTCGTCTCTTGTGGGACGCTATTACTTGAGCGACGTTATACGAATAACCGACTGCCATTCTTAGGTTTTAACTCGGAACTAGACTGTTGTGCATACTGTGTGAATATTTTGTGAACTGTGGTGAATTTACAACATGTTCATCAGGACCTGTGCAAAGATGTATGTAGAATTGTCAGATGTGTAGTGTTTTGTGCGTGCATGTGTAGGCGCGCATATTTAGCCTTTTGTTTACGTGGACACATAAACAAATGACTTCAAGGGGGACCTGTGCCATGTGCGCGCTAAAATATGGGCCAGTGCTCGGTGCCCTATAGGAGCTGGCAAAAAGACGCCGACGATGACGATGACGAAGTGGCAGCACGCGCAAGATTGCGCGAGGGCAAGAGCACTAGGAGACGAGAGAAGAGCGAACAGGGCAGACGGACTTTAGCGTTCGACACAGTCGGATGCCCGGGCCCGAGTGTCGAGGCTCTCTGCCAGCGGTCCACGAGTTGGAGCTCCGGGCTTCACGTGGCCGCCTGTGGGTCCTGCCCACCACATCACCTGCTACAAGGCCGTTTGGGATCCAGGAATATTCCATCAAGCCTTGCACCCTTTCGTCTCCTCGGCGCTCTCCTCCACGCTCGACGCCAGGCAACGCTACCTCGGCTCCCTCCAGTCGCCCGTCCCGCCAGGCGGTGAGCCTATGCCGGCTGAGACTCTTGTTCTCTTATTAGGGACCCTAAGCTTTGTTTCCTCTTTTTCTGTTTGTCCGCTCTCCTATGTGTGTGTGTGTGCAGTGCGCGTCTTCTTTTGTCTATATAAAGTGCCATTCGGAACGCACAAACAGCCTCGTCACTTCGATGGGAACGCCCGCGTTCCCAGCATAATTACATCCCTTTAGAACCTATATCATGACAGGGATGCTCATCGAGTTTCCCTTTCGTTCCACTTGGCAACACAACCCGATGAAAGTTAGAGTGAGAGAATTATTGAGAAGAGAGGACATGTTTGTACAGGCTTGTTGCGTCTTTATTTAGAGATTGTACGTGATTCTTAGATTCGGGTGAGCGCGGAATCTTGAAGACGATGGCTTTCCTCTGCTTTCCTCTGCTCCGCGGCAGCGGTGCTGCCGCTGCAACTAGCGCCGACGTTGACATTGTTCATGGTGTTTCGCACATAGAGTGAGAAGGATGGAAGCACAGCGAACGCGTGCTTTGTACTGCGCCGCGACACTTGCGCCGCTTACCGGCGTACCCTTGGAGAGAGAGGGAGAGAGTGAGAGAGAGAGTTATATGCAATGATTTGCTGCGCCGCATCTGTGGCGGAGAGGGGGAGAGGGGAGGAGGATAGCGCACACCTGCCTAGGAGAGGAGAATGAGGGAGGGTTGCGCATGCACAGTATGGGTTCGGACGCCGCAGAACTGACACTGCCCCGAGTATAGACCTATTCCATGTTGGTAAACAGTGGTAGGCACCGGCGATATAACCAGGGCTTGTGTCGACGTCGCGGCGCGGAGGCCCCGCCCACCGCTTGCCGCGGCCCCGCACGGTCGCGCCACCGCCGCCGGCGAAGAGCGGGCGAAAGCTGCCTCCGAGCACGGGGCGTCGGAGCGCCGACGGGTGTTTACAACAGTTTTCGAGGGGCAGCCGCGTGAGATGAAGTCGTGTTAGCTCTGTAGGAAGCATTCGATGAATGTAGAAAAGAATGTGCTGACGACCAGCTATGACAAGATGTGAGAAATTGATTGAAAGGATAAGCACCTTGCAACATGATGCGAATGATCGCGAGCTATCATGTCGGCATCGCTTCATGCGTATGCTTTAATTCGGTAACTGGCGCAAGGATGAACCACTTGCAACAGTGAGACTTGTTTAAATACGACTTGAAGATGCCTCAGCTAAAATACTGTTTCGGACTAAAGCCTCTAATCCCTACACGAAATCCTTGCGCAAAAACAAATGTAACTCAAGCATGCGATATTGGTGACGCTAGAACCTATGTAAATACGGCTGTGATAACGCACACACACAAAAATGCAATGACGAGCCAAGGACAAGGCTCTCAAATAACTGACAGCAAGGCGCATAACCGCGGCTTGCGGCTCTGCCCATACGCTGAGTTCCGATCGTGACGGCGTGAAGTCCTGTGACGACGCGGCACATTTCAAGCGTGTAGTTCATTCGAGCAGTCTGACAATCGAAAAAAAAAATTAAAGCGCATCGTAACCACTACAGCATTGCCAAAGACACTTCTCGTGTGTATGCTATCGCAGCCACAAGCAATTTGCAAAAGCGTCGCTGTAATCGGCCTTTCGCTCACGGCTACGTGAATTAAGCTCTTATATATTTGTTTCATTTGAGTGATTGAAATTCGTATGACGTATGTATAGCTTCCCCACTTCAATAATACACGGCGACCGCGATTACTTCTACACATCGAGCTAAGCTAACGTCGTGCGCGCTTTGCGGTAAGCGTCATCGCTCTGTGTCCGCACTTTGTTTATGCCAAGAAATTTAGTGTCGAGCATTACACTTGCCAAACTTGTGACAATGCTATTTCTCTCAAATGAAACAAGCCGCACTAATGTCAAATAATTACCCATACGCTTAACCGTGACGAAAATGTTTGGCGCATAACCGATGCGCCAAACAACCGGCATTACAGGTTCGTCCCTTTCCTTAAGACAGACATAAGCAGGAAACCGATAAAAACCTATCGCACATATCTTGTGCGTTGCTGAGCAACCAACCCACGGCGCAGGTCATCGGTAAACACTTTTTTCTTCATTTCACGGCGGTGAGAAGCGCATGCACCAGCGAAAACGCAGCGGCTGCTACGGTAGGCGCGCCGGCGGATGCCTACCATGCGAAACCAAAACTCCCGACGACAGCGCCACCGCATCTTCGTGACGTAGGCCCGGTGGAATAGGTCTATAAGATGCTGTCGCACCTCGAATGCTTGATTCTGGGGCTACTTGAGGCGCCCTACAGCTATTTATTTGACATTTTTGCGATTAAAGCAATAATTAAAGGTTGAGTAATTTAAACGCAATAATTGATTAATCTTTCATTATGATTAAATACTGCATATAAATACACACGACTGTCATTAATATGAAGTAGGTGCGACTTCTCTAGTGTTCTTGGTTTTCTTTATAAATCTTGGTGCTAATTAACGGGGACACGCTGTATTATTTACAATACTGAGGAGAATATATATAGAAAATTTTTTGGAGGTCAGTGGCCACTGAAAAATCACCGGAGTTGCCTTTAACACGGGCTAACGAGAAACGTCGACAGCACTTTGGCGGCGCTATGATACCTCACGGTACAATGTCACGTTAGAAATCACGTTAGCCCAAAGCACATACATCAGTTTTGTCGAAGAAAAATCCACTAAACGGTGAGTTGATGTGCTATTACAAGCATTGTTCATTGAAGAATTCCTATGGTATCGAGCAAAGTTGCACAAAAGCATACCGAATGGTAGCAGATCATATGTATTGCTATGACAGTGCTTATCACAAATTAGAAACAGAATTTACGTTACACAAGCAATATCGTCACAAATGTTGGTGCAATAGCTTTATTTACTATATTGATGCTTCGTGTGCTGAACGTAGGCGAAAACACACCTTGAGCGCCTTTCATTGATTCTTACTGTTTTTCGCAAGGCTGGCTTGCAGTTGAACTCGAAGAAGTGCAAGTTCGGACACCGCCAAATCACTGTGCTTGGACATGTCGTCGACGCGTCGGGGATCCGACCAGACCCGGCGAAAATTGGCGCCGTGAAAGACTTTCCTGTTCCGCAGTGTACGAAAGATGTCCGCAGCTTCGTGGGCCTTTGTTCCTACTTTCGCCGTTTTGTCAGATTTCTCCACCATAGTACGCCCACTGACCGACCTCTTGAAGAAAGGTGCCCCTTTTTCCTGGGGAATGTCTCAGGCTGCCGCCTTTTCTCGTCTCACGGCTATTCTCACCACTCCACCTGTCCTCGGTCACTTTGACGCTTCAGCTCCTACACAGGTGCGCACCAGTGCTAGTGGCCATGGCATCGGTGCTGTCTTGGCACAAGTTCAACATGGTCATGACCGTGTCATTGCCTACGCCAGCCGTCTTTTGTCACCTGCGGAGCGAAACTACTCTATTACAGAACGAGAATGTCTAGCTCTTGTGTGGGCAGTTTTGAAATTCCGACCACACTTATATGGCAGGTCCTTTTCGGTTGTTACCGACCACCACGCCCTCTGTTGGCTTTCTTCCTTAAAAGATCCAACAGGGAGGCTTGGGCGATGGGCTCTGCGCCTGCGGGAGTATTCCTATTCTGTGGTCCATAAATCAGGGCGCCTACATAGCGACGCCGATTGCTTGTCCCGTTACCCTGTTGACAAGCCCGACAACACAGATACAGACCCTTCAGACTGCGTCCTTTCTGTGTCTCAACTCATGGACATGGCCAACGAGCAACGTCACGACAGTACCTTGCGCACCCTCATTGACAAACTTGAACGCACTACCAATGACCCGTCGTTACGGCGATTCGCCCTGCGGGGCGGCATCATGTACCGCCGCAATTTTCTCCTCGACGGCTCCCCTCTTCACTTTGTTGTTCCTCGCCACCTTCGCTCCACCGTTCTTCATGAGCTTCACGACGCACCAACTGCGGGGCACCTTGGCGTTACTCGCACCTACGACCTCGTACGCCGTCGCTTTTATTGGCCCGGCCTAGCACGTTCCGTACGACGATACGTTGCTGCTTGCAAGCCTTGCCAACTTCGCAAGAAGCCAGCGACGCTCCCAGCCGGGTACCTACAGCCCCTCGACATTCCCGCCGAACCATTTTTTCGCGTAGACTTGGACCTTCTCGGGCCTTTTCCCGAGTCCACCTCCGGCAACAGGTGGATCGCTGTAGCTACGGATTACGCCACGAGTTACGCTGTCACCCGAGCTCTCCCGACTAGTTGTGCCACCGACGTCTCAGACTTCCTGCTACGCGATATCATATTAGTACTTGGTGCCCCCAGACAGCTCCTCACCGATCGCGGTCGCGCCTTTCTTTCCCAAGTCATCGCCGACATCCTCCGTTCCTGCTCTACGAAGCACAAACTGACGACCTCCTACCATCCCCAGACCAACGGCCTCACTGAGAGACTAAATCGTACCATCACGGACATGCTGTCCGTACGTCTCACCCGACCATCGCGACTGGGACACCGCGCTACCATACGTCGCATTCGCTTACAACTCGTCCCGACACGACACTGCTGGGATACTCCCCCTTTTACCTGTTGTTCGGTCGCGACCCTGTCTTACCATTAGACGCCTCGCTCCCCTTTGTGCGAGATTTGAGGAGCGAATATGCCCGCGATGCGATCGCCCGTGCTGACCATACGCGTCAACTGACCCGTACTCGTCTCTTGGCATCCCAGGAAAGTCAGAAGCGCGTTTACAATCGCCGCCACCAGGACGCATACTTTGCACCGGGATCCCTCGTGCTACTCTGGTCCCCTTGTCGCCGAGTGGGGCTCTCCGAGAAGCTCCTTCCGTGTTACAAAGGCCCTTACCGCGTGCTACGTCAAGTTACCGATGTCACTTACGAGATCATTCCCGTCGGACCCACCACACCATCGAGTGCGATATCCCCTGACGTTGTTCACGTCTGTCGCCTCAAACCCTACAACGCAACAGCCGAGGACGACTTATGAGGCACCGGGACGATGCCTCTTTCGCCCGGGGTAGTGTTACGTAGACCCAAAGAAGAGAACGTTGACGACTAAGACGACGACGAAGCAACAACAGCCTTGCTGGCTGCGCGGCACCTGTGCATTTCTCTAAAATACAGTGTAAATAATTATCTACAACCGTAACAATATATACCGAAGGTAAGAAGCAGCCGTAGCCTAGTAGTAGCGTGCTTGCTTGGTAAGACCCTAAAGCTTGGTAGGTGGCATGCATGTGCGTGTGCGTCTTATTAATCGCGACCTACGACAAATAGTGCTGTTGATCTCTTAAGACCGGACCTATTTCGGCCAGCCTTTGTGTATCAAGAGAGAAGAGAGAGCTGTGAGCCCATCCTGGAGGCAATGCACCCGGACGAGGCGCAGAAACTTTGGGCGCCGCTCCAAGGTGCCGGTTTGACCCCGCAGTCACACCATTTCATATGTGTGTTTACCGCCGTCCCGGCATTTCATATGTCTGCTTTTGTTGGTCACTGGCTGGCGTATAGGTTCTATAAAGTTCAAACAAGTGTGGCACATACCCCCATGTCTTGAGCCGAGCATACTGGTATGAGCCACAAGTGATTGCAATGTCAGTCATCACGCAAATGACCAGTATATCACTTTATTCATGCAAGGATCGGTGATTTAAACGTCAACATTTGACACAAATCTCTCTGGTTAGGCAGGATAATTATAGTTGAGATAAGGTCACGCAAACCCTAAACGTAAAAAAATCACAGCATATCCACGGGGTGAATGATCATGAGTGGGCGAAGCTGCGGAGGTTCTTCGGTAAACCGTGAATTCTGCCCAGTACATCATCAACGACGTGAGATCGTGCGCGTTTATACTAAAGGGTCGATGAGAGTTATGGTGACTTGCAGCTCACTTTAATTTTACATGTACGCTGTGAATTTTTATTGTTTAATCACGCACAGGAGAAATCGCACACAGGCACTACCTTGGACGTCAAAATCCAGTGCCATATATACGGGGTGGTCAGTGAACGGTTGTGTAGCGCGAGAGGTCGGTTTTTTCAATCAAGAAACCCGCTAGCAGACGCTGCCTGCGTCGGCATCGGGAGGGGAGAGAGGGGGACCGTTGAACGGTTGTGAGGAAGAGGGGGAGAGAGGGGAGACGGAGGGAAAGGGAGAGAGTGGGGGCGAGAGAGGAGAGAAAGGGGGAGCTCGACTGTCGTCGAGCTCGACCGCGGCATATTCCCCGTGATGACGCCATCTAGTGTCCAGTCACCCAACCGCCATAATGCACACATTTCTATGGGACAGTGCCATCTAGGAAACTAGACGAGAAAGATGGATGGATGGATGGATATTAGGAGCGTCCCCTTTATAACGGGGCGCGCCCGGGCCACCAAGCTCTAGCTTTATTTCTTTTTCGTTTACAACCATTTCTTTTCCCGAATCACACGCATTTTTACAACTAATTTCTTTCCTCGTCTATTTATTTTATCTGTTATCGTTCTGCTGTGATGTAACAATCATACCCGAACTACCTTGCCCTTTTGTTTGATCCATTCTTTTGCGCCACCAATGCTCTAAGCGCCTTTTACTTATATCTATCGCCGGCATGTTCAGCTTTCCCCTGTTACTCCTGAAACCCATGGCCTCCTGTAGGGTAGTGTCCACAGCTACACCTGGGTGGACATCTGTACATTCAATCAAAATATGGTCTGTCGTTTCCCTAGCTTTTCCACAGCACGTACATGTATCCCCTTCTTTATTGAATTTCGCTCGGTAACTTCGGGTTCTCAGGCAACCGGACCTTGCCTCAAACAGTAAAGCGCTTCCCTTTGAATTATCGCAAAATTTTTCTCTCTTGATTTCGCCTTTCCCTTTTCGGTAGTTGTTCATTGCCGGTTTCTTCTCCATTCTTGCTATCCAATCCGAGTTCTCCGCCGCTCTGTCCATGCTCTTAACGTTCTTTTTCGTCCCATCCGTTTCGTTACTGGATGTATACTTACTGGTAAGCTTCCTAGTTCTCTTCCTCCATTGTGAATCAACGTTCTTCCTATACAAATACCTGAATACTTTCGCTGCCCATCTACTTTCTTTCATATTCCTTAATCTCTGTTCGTACCTAATTTTACTCTGAGCTTCCCTTCCCTCAAAGTCAGACCATCCCATATCCCCCTTAACAGCCTCATTTGTGGTCTTCCCATGGGCGCCCAGTGCGAGACGTCCGACCGTCCTCTGATTCACGTCCAGCCCTGATTGTAACTCTGACCTCATGCAAACCACTGAGTTTCCGAATGTAAGTGCTGGCATCATTACACCTTTCCACAAACCTCGAATTACCTCGTACCTGTTGTAACCCCACAGCGCTCTATGCTTCCTTATTGCGGAGTTCCTCTTTCCTTTAACTATCATAGCTTTTTCTATATCCCATATCCCCGGCCCTGAAAGGGCGATGACGACCAGCGCCATCTAGTATACCGTCACCCAACTGCACTTCGCATGCATCTCTATGGGACAGCGCCATCTATTGTATGCTACGGGAGACGCTACTGGCTACGGCAGATGGACATACCGGACGGGCCGCAGGTGATGCCATAAGGAGCTTCGCCCCTAAAAAATCCACGCATATCCACGGAGTGAATGATGATGAGTGGGAAGCTCCGGACGTTCATCGGTAAAAACCGTGAATCTTCCGTGAATCCTGCCCAGTACATAATCAAAGACGTGACAAACACTGTGTGTCGCCATCTAGCGCTCTCCTATCACGCTAGAGTATGCAGCGAGCGCCTCCGCGCCATCTATTGATCAATTCACGTACTAGCTAAGGAGCACCGCACCGCTCGGACGGACGGACGGACGGACAGACAGACAGACAGACAGACAGACAGACAGACAGACAGACAGACAGACGGACGGACGGACTGACGGACGGACTGACAGACAGACAGACTCCCATGCTACGCGTTCCCATACATCTGAATGAAGCGAGCACCGCGGCGCCATCACGCCATCTAGTGAGCACTTCATTAAACTAGAGGTGGCTACATATACTATGTACGGAGGAGGGAACAACCCACACCCTAAGGAGCATCGCCCCTAAAACTCCAACGTTTCGGGTCAGCCCCATCTTCAGGATGACGGGTCGGCGCTGGAGAGCAAGGTTTATATAGGGGCGCTCATTTTGTTTGTTGGCTGGAACATGTGGCGAAGTCCGTTGAAATTAACGATCGGCAGTGCACCTGTAGTCCGGTTTATGTTTGCAGGTGTCGCGTGGACGTGCCAGTATTCAACAGGAGCCGCGGCTCGGTCCCACGTCAATGACCTTGGACCTGTGAAATAAGATGCGGTGGTCATGCGCCTCGCTGAGTTCCGCGAGAACGTTCTTCTGTCCTTCAAAATTTCGCATCAGGGCTCCCTAGCTCCGAGTGGAGCTCCGAGCTAGGGAGCCCTGATATACTGCACCAGCTGAGGGCTCTCCAGAGGGCCCACGATGCGGCGGTGAGGCTCGGCCTCCCCGTCCCCACATGGGAGCGGCACGCGGCGCGGCCGCCCTGAACAGCGGTGGTGCTCCTCAGGACATTTTATAAAGTTCATTGTCTATGTTCCTGCCAGCCTGCCTGCCTGCCTGCCTGCCTGCCTGTCTGTCTGCCTGCCTGTCTGTCTGTCTGTCTGTCTGTCTGTCTGTCTGTCTGTCCGTCCGTCCGTCCGTCCGTCACTTATGTGCGGCCGCAGTCATTCGGGCAAGTTCTTTGTTTCCCCTATGTAGGTGGCATCGCACTCTGCACACGGGATAGAATAAACCGACCCCTGTGCTTTCTGTTTCGGCGGTCTGTCTTTCGGTCATAGAGGGAAGCGGCCGAACTTGTTGGATGGTCAAAGTGGCCCACGAACCACCCTGTGTAGATTTTTTTACAACAGGCAGCAATGCAAGAGCGAAATAAGGCAGAGTGCATACAGAACAAACAATAATGCCATACCTTGTGATGATGCTTCAAAAGGCGTACCTCCATGCAGATCACTTTGCCCTCAAGGTGTAAATCAATGGAGTCATTAGGTATAACAGCCAGACCTCTAGAACACCTACACGTTCACGTCTGTTCGTTTCGTAGCCAGGCAGAATAACCTTGGTGTCACAAGTATTTTCATGTCTTGGTGTGCCTAGTTAGGGTTTTTCGACGTGGAATACAGTTGGTGTTCCAGGGCAAGATAAAGCAAGAACACGCGTAGTTCTTAAGTTGGAAAATTGTAATACGCCATAAATTTCGCGCAAGTCTCAGCGCAGGCGCTGGAGATTCCAAAGACTTGCAGCAGAGGAGTTTTCATGGCTTGCCTACTATTTGCTGATGCATGTGACGCATCCATCCATGTTACATTTTTTTGCACCTGAGCAGCCTGGAACGGCTGATGCAAGTGTCTGTTATGTTTGGAGGACCGCCAAACAAAGGGTTTCCATGGATACTATTCCTTGGTGGAGAAGGAAATTATTAAAGTGCTAAAACCTGATTGTGAGTGACTGTGACAATGTTCCCGTCGTTGTTGAGTCTATTACAATACGTGAACGCTCGATCTGCTTCCAATTTGCATAATGAGGGCATAAGCTCAAGTAGTCCAATTCAGATTTAACAGGAAAACAGATATGCTGAGGCCATAGATGCTCATCAGAAGGCGCGTCCCTTTATTTCGAAGTTGACCCTTGAGAATCGCGGCCGCCGCCTCATACACGGCTTTTTTTGTTGTTGTTGATAATGAACCGCAGCAATGCGCACGAGGCATGCATTGTACTTTGACTTTGTTTTCATTTTTACGCGATGTGGTATTCTTTGCAGTATGTGGCTTTTCAGAATGGTGATATGCCACCTCATTTTTTACATGCGCTAGCATACAATATGTGGCTAACGTGATTTCGGCTGCCTCAGTCCAAGTGAGAGCTCGATCACAAGTAAAACAAGGCTGAGACTTCAGCCCAACAGTTTTTAAAGGGACAGTAAAGGCAAATATTTAAGTAGACGTGCACTGTTGAAGCGCCATTCAAGAAGCATATCTAGTGTTTGTTCTCTGCCAAGGAAATGGCTACTTTGAACGAAAACAGTCACAGTTTCGCCGCAAGGGCGAAGCAATGAATGCGATAGCAAGAAACTGTAATGCTATGCGAAGTGAGGCTCGCACCTTCAGGCGCAATATTAATATTAGCAAACATGCACTTCCTAAGTGAGCGCCTCCCGTGGGCAGCGCGTGCTGGTACGAAGGGCTTTATACGTTGTGTGTCACAAAGCTACACATACAAAGCTAGGGGAGGCCGCTAAATGAACCAACAGAAGATGAGCGCGAACTATCAAGCGAAGCACGCACGAAACTAACGCACAAATATACACCGAACAAGCGCGAATAAGCTGTCACAATGGATACTCTCAGTTTGAACAGCGCTCCTGTTGGCGCGAGAACAGCGAGATGGCGCGAGGAGCCCGTTGCGCTACTCGCGCCATCTCGCTGGTAATGAAGAAACGCTATAAGCGCCTGCCGTCTCTGAGTCCTGCCAGCAGTAAAGGGTGTGTATATAAGGCTCGCCGTTAGCTCATGAAGGGTCTGCTCTTTGTGGCGTAGTGGTTAGCGCCACGCGCTGCGGAGTGAGAGGTTCCTCACTCCGCAGCGTCGGAAGCATTAATCCGAATTATTTTTCTTTGGGACTTTTACATATATATACATCCTTATACACATACGGTTCATGACGGCGGCGACGGGGACGGAAAAAACCATCCGAGACTGTCCATATAATTGCTATCGCAATAAAGCAGATTTAAGTGGTCAGCGTTGCACTACAACTTCTTAAACAGCCCACCTAATCAGTCCCATTGATGTAGATTCGCCATTTTCTCTCGTTACTTGCCAATAGTCCAGCCAACAGTGCCAAAGTCGGTAGCAGGCAAGAGAGAAGGAGGGAAGAGAGAAGGAGGCTCGCGCTCGCCCTCGGCGCGCGAGCTCTCTCTCTTCCATCTGCTGTCTTGTGAAAGAGAGAGAGCGAAAGGCGCGCGTTGACTATGGAAACGCTCTTTCTTCGATAAACGCTGTACCAGCTCGCAAAGAAGGAGAACGCGCCCTCACCCGCGAGAGACAAGGTTGGCGCAGGTAGCGTCTTCTAGCCAGGTAGCGTCTTCTAGCGGGTTTCTTGATTGAAAAATACCGACTGCTCGCGCTGGAGAACCGGTCACCGGCCACCCATATATATATATATATATATATATATATATATATATATATATATATATATATATATATTGTAACGGGCTAACGGAGAGCAGACGAGGAGGACGAAGCTGAACAGTGCTCGAGCGGCCATCTCCTGCTTTGACGGAGCTACGCGACTGTTCCCATTTTTCCATCGTGTAAATAAACGCGATCCATCGTCACAGTTGTGGTGGAAGTGCTGGGTAAGCTACCTGCTACCAAGTCATTACGGAGCGACGCCGTCCATTAACGACGGAAAGGCAACACCCCAAGCTTCGCCGCAGCCGTCGACTAGCAGGCTTGGCACCACTACCTGCAGAAATGATCTCGGACGGAGACGCCCCCTCGAACCGAGACACCGTATCGCGAACCCCAATGTCACCTTTCCATTACCGAGAGCCGCGTACTTTCACGGGAAAACCTGGTGACGACGTGGATGAATGGCTCAACCATTATCAAAGGGTGAGCCGATCCAATGGCTGGAATGCTGCCACTCAGTTAGCTCACGTGGGGTTGTTCCTGGAGTTTGCCGCGCTGGTATGGTTTGAGAACCACGAGGACTCGTTGACAACGTGGCAAATATTTGTTGAGGAAATTAAGAAGTGCTTTGGAGATCCAGGCACGAAAAAGAAACGCGCTGAAGCAATGTTGTCGCAGAGGGCTCAGGCCACCGGTGAGACTTGCCGGACATACATAGAGGAAATCCTGAAGCTGTGCAAGACCGTCGACGCCAACATGTCGGAAGAAGACAAGGTGGGCCACATTCTCAAGGGTATTGCAGAGGATGTATACCACTTCCTCATCGGCAAAGAGAGCCTGGAATGTGTCGCCGACGTAATCGCGCACTGTAGAACCTTTGAGACTCTGAAGACTCGTCGCATCAGTTCGAAGTTTGGGCGGCTGGCAAACGTCGCAACGGTCGCCGCAGTCGATATTTGCCAAGATTCCACGCCTGCCGACCTTTCCTCTACCATTCGACTCATCGTACGCGAGGAACTCCGTCGGTATCTTTCGACTCCCGTGCAGGCTGGTGACTTCCCGTGCGGCAGTACCTCATCGGCAACTATAAATGCCGCAACGTTTGATGAGCGAAGCTGTCCCAACCGGGTACCACGGTCGAGAGCTCCACCACAAGCGGCTACGCACTTCGAACAGCCCTACGTGCCATGTGACAGCTTCAGTTACAACAGCCAATCGCCTTCGTTCGCACCGGAGTGGGAAGAGTATGCCGAATACTCTCACAACAACACGAACTTCGGTATGCCTCGCGAACTTCCTGTGTGCTATCAGTGCGGCGGTCGCGGACACGTCGCTCGGTTTTGTCCTACGCGACGTGGTCCACGCAGGATGTTCTCTGAGCGGCCCGCAACATTCCCACGGCGAAGCCGACGGCCCGCTTACTCCTACTGGCCTTCGAATAACCGACAGCGCGTGTACCAGCAGAGCATGCGTACTGACTCTCCCGCATCTGTACGGAGCTTGACGCCACCTACTACGCGCCAGCAACGGTCGCCATCTCCACGGCCCCGACCGCGGCTCTCGTCCCCTCCTCCGGGAAACTAGCTGGCGCGGCCGATGGAGGTGAGGTCGCCGGACGTACCGCTGTGCGCACAAGTATGCCTCCACCAGTTTCAATGTTACAGAACCAAGTTCATGTGTTTATTGACGATGTTGCCACGATGGCCTTAATAGACACCGGTGCAAATGCTTCTGTGATGAGTTTAGTATTCAAAGAAAGGCTTGGTCGAAAGGTTATGTTTTATTGGGACAAGCCCGCTACCTTTCGCGCAGTGAGCGGGGCATCTCTGTGTCCGCTTGGCGTATGCACCGTGTCTGTTCGTGTTGCTGGAAATGTGTACAAGGCGGAATTCGTAGTGCTTGCCCATTCAACGCATGACGTTATCCTTGGCATCGACTTTTTGCGAGAGTGCCGCGCAACTGTAGACTGTGGCGCCGGTGAGGTTCTATTGTCCGCTCTCGCCCAGCAGCCTCACTGTAGGAGACAGAACCTCGTTATAGCTAAGGACGCGTTACTCCCGGCTCTTTCCATGGCCAGCGTGAAAGTTACTGCTTCCGAAAGTGACTGGAGTTCACGTTCATTCGACGCGTTGATTGAGCCCCTGCTTTTGCCGTGTATGAACAAAAATGTGTTTGTGCCGCGCTGTGTGGTATCTCTGACTGGCGGGAAGACTCATTTATGGGTGACGAACTGTGCGCCCGAGCCGGTAGTACTCCCGAAGGGCATGCGCCTTGCCTTGTTTCAGGAGGAATGTGACATCTGCATTGGAGCCCTGAGCGACTCAACAGTGTCGGACACCGCTGATGACCCTTTTATGGAATCAGAGTTCTTAAAAATGGTCAGCAAGTCTCTTTCGTCGCAGCAGCGCGGAGCCTTGGCCGGATTGCTCGCCAGACACGCTAATGTATTTGATTTCGCACAAAAGGCATCTATAACTAAGGTACCGAGCACACGCAGTCGTCACAAGATCGACACCGGATCGGCGCATCCTCTCAGACAAAAGCCCTACCGTGTTTCCGCGTCGGAGCGCAAGGTCATCGCACAGCAAGTCAGCGACATGCTACAAACCGGTGTCATTCAAGAATCGTCGAGTCCCTGGGCAGCGCCTGTTATCCTGGTTAG
The DNA here is from genome assembly GCA_013339685.2 of Hyalomma asiaticum. Classification (NCBI taxonomy): domain Eukaryota; kingdom Metazoa; phylum Arthropoda; class Arachnida; order Ixodida; family Ixodidae; genus Hyalomma; species Hyalomma asiaticum. The sequence continues at coordinate 137,008,698 of CM023483.1, read as the reverse complement.
GAAAAAGGACGGGTCATGGAGGTTCTGTGTTGACTACCGGCGTCTTAACTCCATAACCAAAAAGGACGTCTACCCGCTTCCTCGCATCGATGATGTCATCGACTGCCTCCATTCAGCGTCTTACTTTTCCTCCGTAGACTTGCGATCTGGATATTGGCAAATTCCTATGGATCCGGCTGACAAAGAAAAGACGGCTTTTGTAACCCCAGACGGTTTGTTCGAATTTAATGTTATGCCGTTCGGCTTGTGCAATGCCCCTGCCACGTTTGAAAGATTTATGGACACGGTATTGCGGGGCCTCAAATGGGAAATCTGCTTATGCTACTTGGATGACGTCATAATCTTTGGCCGGACATTGGAAGAACACAATCACCGCCTCGACCTTGTCCTAACCTGCCTGGAGACAGCCGCACTTAAACTGAACTCCAAGAAATGTCGCTTTGGAGAACGTGAAACTTTGGTATTGGGACACCTAGTGGACGAAAATGGCGTCAGGCCGGATCCGCAGAAAGTCGCCGCCGTCAGCAACTTCAAGCAGCCTCAATCTATCCGGGAGCTGCGCAGTTTTCTGGGCCTGTGCTCATACTTTCGTCGCTTCATTCCAAACTTTGCGGATAAGGCGCAGCCACTAACTGACTTGCTCCAAAAGGATGTGCCTTTCCAATGGACAAAGGATTGCGAATCTTCATTTAAGCAGCTAAAGTTCTTGTTGACTTCAGGGCCAGTGCTACGCCACTTTGATCCTTCTGCTCCAACAGAAATTCATACAGACGCTAGTGGTATCGGAATCGGCGCAGTGCTCATTCAACGTCATGGCAATTCTGAGCACGTGATCGCCTATGCTAGCCGTTCCTTGAATAAGGCAGAGCGCAACTATACAGTAACGGAACAGGAGTGCCTGGCAGTCGTTTTTGCTGTTCACAAGTTCCGTCCATACGTCTATGGCCGACATTTCTCGGTCATCACCGACCACCATTCACTGTGTTGGTTGGTGGGACTACGTGACCCCTCCGGACGACTTGCGCGGTGGGCTCTCCGCTTACAAGAATTTGACTACACTGTATGCTATAAAAGCGGTAACCGCCATGCAGACGCTGATTGCCTATCACGCCTTCCTCTAGCGACGACTGAGTGCGACGCTGACAACTTCGATCAGTACATCGGGGCGGTTGACTGTCAATTTCCCGATCTGGCAACTTTCAGGACGGCCCAGCATGACGACCGTACTTTGGATCCTCTGTTCGCCTCCGCGAATCAGCACGCCAGTGCGAGTCGCTTTGTGGTTCGTGACGACGTCTTGTACAAAACAAATTACTCCGGCCAAGGGGCACGTCTGCTTCTCGTCGTTCCCCGCACTTTGCGTTCTCATGTCTTCCGCGTCACACACGACGACGCAACCTGCGGCCACATGGGCTTCGCAAGAACATTTCACCGAATTGAGCAACGATTCTACTGGCCCAAAATGCGACGCGACACGGAAAAATACGTCGCGGGTTGCAAGGAGTGCCAACGACACAAGCGTCCCACAACTACCGCACCAGGACCTCTCCATCCTGTACCGCCTCCTAGCTCTCCCTTCGAGACTGTCGCCGTTGACCTTCTAGGCCCATTCCCGCGATCGAACAGTGCCAACCGGTTTGTCGTCGTCTGCGTTGACCACTTGACGCGTTATGCAGAAACTGCTGCAATACCTACTGCAACGGCCTTGCACGTGTCCCAGTTTCTGCTTCACTCTGTAATTCTACGCCATGGCCCTCCACGCGTCGTCATCAGTGACCGGGGCCGTCAGTTCACCGCCGACGTCGTCGAAGAGACCTTGCGTCTTTCTACTTGCCAATTCCGTCATGCTACACCATATCACCCTCAAACCAATGGTCTCGTAGAGCGAACGAATAGGACTCTTACGAATATGTTATCAATCTATGTCGATGCCAAACACAAGAACTGGGACGAAGTGCTACCTTACATTACTTACGCGTACAACACCGCGAAGCACGAGACCACGGGGTACCCTCCATTCTATCTTCTCTACGCTCGCTCTCCTCGTAGCTATATCGACACTATTCTTCCATTTACGCTGGACGTTCAAACTTCCGTTGCCGAATCCCTCTGTCGCGCAGAAGAGGCCCGTCGCATCGCGCGCCTCCGAACCTTGGCATCTCAAGAACGGTCAAAGACTCGTTACGACGCCCGCCATCAATCCGTCGTATATGCAAGAGGTGACCTTGTATGGCTGTGGACGCCGGTGCGTAAACGTGGTCTCTGCCAGAAGTTCTTGGCGCAATACACCGGCCCCTTCGTCATTCTGGATCAGCTCAGCGACGTGACGTACGTCATTTCTACAGTCACACGTAGTGGTCGTCGTTCTAGCAAGACACAGCTGACACACGTTGCCCGTCTAAAGCCATACTACCACCAGGTTCCTGACTAACTCGCCCAGTGGGCATCGTCTGTGGACAGGGGAGTGTAACGGGCTAACGGAGAGCAGACGAGGAGGACGAAGCTGAACAGTGCTCGAGCGGCCATCTCCTGATTTGACTGAGCTACGCGACTGTTCCCATTTTTCCATCGTGTAAATAAACGCGATCCATCGTCACAATATATATAGGCACTGGGTCTTGACTTGCAATGAAGTGCCGGTGGGAGATTTCACGTGTGCGTAGTTGAACCATAAGGATTCGTAGCGTGCGCGTTAACTAAATTAATCCTGAACTCGGCATGATCTGCGATGAACATCCGGAGCTTCGCCCACTCACCATAATTCACTCCGTGGATATGCTGTGAACTTTTTGCCTTGTAAGTGCCCCCCGTTGTGGCTTTCAGCCCGACGATGGCGGCAGCCAGCGCGTATACGGGCTGCGAGCCACCCTCACTTCAAGTCCTTAGTATGGAGACTTCCTCCAATGACCAAGCAATACCCTCTGACAGCGAATACCTGGAAGACATGGTGAAAATATGGAAGCGCAAGCAAGAGAAACTCGAGCCCGCGTCCACAGCTGGACGCCACAGCTGGCCGCCAATGCGCAGCTGCTGAAGGCACACCGCGCCCTCCCACCAATGGCGCGTCTAATTCTACTTCTTCGCCGCAGGCGAAGCAACGCAAGAGGCGCCTGCGGCAGACTCCTTACCTCTCCCGAGACGACTACATCGTGGTCCTAATGCCTCGCATCCATTGCGAGCTCCGAACCCTTATTCCTGCTGATCATGTGGGCGGTAAGACGGCCGGGAGGGGCATTATTATTTACTTCTATGTTATTTTTTTTCTTTTTTGCCCCATCTTAACGTATGATTGTGCGGGTGACGTTATCCGCGCCTAACTGGGCGACCACATGACCGCACAACTCTGGTCACGCGTGACACTTGCCTGGACCTCTCCCTCAAATGTAACATTCGCGACGCTATGTGGGAGAATCTCGATGATATACTCTCGGTAGCGATCATTTTCTGGTCCACATTGCCTTTACACCGAGTCAGAAAATGCGCCAGCACTGTGGCCAAGCCCGTCTTACCGATTGGACCAAATTCAGATCCCACCCTTTGCCTTCAATCGCTAATTCAGGGGATTACGAAGCGGGCGCATCCTATGCCCTCCATATGCAACGAGCGCACACTCAAACTCTTGCCACCTCTAACGTGACTCCTGCTGTCGATCCACACCTTCTGCATCTCTGGGATGCTCGCCGCTGCCATACGCCGTAGGCGGCGAAACAAGCTGAAGCGCTAACTCCGCATCCGCATCGAGGCGCTTACTGCAGAAGCGGCTGCATATTCTGTGCAGCTTGTCAAGTTAAACTGGATCGGCACGTGCACGAAGGCAGCAGGCCCGATGAGCTCCAAAAGCACGTGGCGACTGTTTCGGAGCCTTCTGGACCCCTCACCACCCGTGGAGAAACACAGCAACTCCGTCTCGCCTTCCACAACTATTAGGGCACGACAGACCAACTCGCGCAGGATCTCTGCGACCGATACATTTGTCGTCGGTCGACCCCGCGTGCCCGGAATTCAGGTTCCCCCAAATCCAGCATCGACGCTCCATACAAGCTTCCCGACTTGCGGGCCGCACTGGCGAAAATGCGACGGGGCACGGCCCCTGGCCGGGACGGCATTACAGTGTCGCTCCTAGCGAATCTTCCGGACCAGGCTCTCATATCGCTGCTCCACCTCATCAACGTGATATGGGACGGCTCGCCGCTCCCATCAGAATGGCTCACTTCGCTGGTCACATTCTTCGCCAAACCGGGTAAGCCGGTCAGCACTGAGGCCCTGATGAGACCCATCTCTCGCACCGCTTGCGCCGGCAAACTCATGGAAACTATGGCCTGCGACCACGTTTCCGCCTACCTGGAGGCCAGGAGCACCTTTGCCTACACGATGTTTGACTTTCGGCCGGATCTGTCGGCACACGAGGTCCTGTTCCAGCTCCACCATGATATCCTAGAGCCGACTACTATGAGTCACAATGACAAAGTCGTTCTAGCTCTCGATCGTCGAGGCACGTTTGACAATGTCAAACATAGCAGCATTCTCGCTAATCTTTCGTCCACAGACTGCGGACAGAAGACTTTCGACTACATCCGCGCCTTTCTGACCGCATCATCATCCTCCGCCTTGATTTTACCGAACACGGCCCGCACTACTAGGCACATGGGGTATGCCTCACGGAGCGGTCCTGTCACCCCTCCTCTTCAACCTGGCCATGATGAACCTCCCCTTCCTCCTGCACGAGGTCGAGGGGATACATCATGCACTTTACACAAATGACATTACAATTTCGACCAACACCAGCTCTCCAGCTCAAATCGAAGAACGTATACAACAGGCAGCCATTCTGATGCACACTTATGCCGCTTCTTGCGGCCTAGAATGTTCCCCAACCAAATCTGCTATTCTCTCTATCTCCCGCTTACCGGCACCGCAGATTTCTTTACCACCCGGCTCCTTCCCGCGGTTCAGACCTTTCGGATTCTCGGGCTTCACCTCTCGTTCTCCCTGGACCCTAAATGTACCATAGCTGCTCTCCGATGCACCAGCGAACAGGTGAGTCGTATTATTCGGCGGGTCTCCAGCAAACGTGGCGGCATCAGAGGGACCCAGTCTGTCCGGCTGGCCCAAGCGTTCGTGACCAGTCGTGTGACGCTGGGGGTACACAACTTCTGTGCGGAGTTTCGGGAAGCTCATCGCATCAACCAACTCAATGGTTTGTTGCAGACGCCTTCCGGGCGCCATCTGCTGCACAGACTCGTCCTTAACACAATCTATGACCCGCTCCCCCCTCTCAGGTGCCCGAACTCTGGCACCAGAAGCTATGGGTGGAGCCGCTCCCTCGTAACATGAACCACGAACAACACGCCGGACGCAGGCAAGCGCGTGCTGCCGCCCATCATTCACGCTACTCCGATTGCCCCGGTGTCTCCTACGTAGATGTAACGGGCCCTTCCTCCTCGGGTCACTTCGCTGCTTAATAAAACTGCTTCTTGGGCTAGTTGGTACATAAAAGTGCATATGCTTACAGGGCGCAAAATCAACATACAGACACACACAAATCACTGCCTCTGTGATTGCCGAGGGTAACCACGTCGACGGCCTCTCTTTTAAAGCCGACACAGTAACTCCAGCAGAGGAGGTTGCCATCGCCTTGCATCCTCCAACCACACCATTCGAACCATGTTGACAGACTCGCGATCAGCCTGTTCTCGATACATCCAGGGTTCCATCGCTCCGCTGGCGGCTCGTCTGCTACGTGTCACCTCTTGGTGCTTCAATCCTCACCCAATCAGAATAGTCTGGACTCCAGGTCACGCAGGTCTTCCCGGCAATGAGGCGGCGAATGCTGCTGCCCGCGCATCTCACCTCCAGGCCGCTGCCCCTAGCGCGTTTCCTGAGTCGGATCCTGGCAAGTCGAGCCTGACACGCTACCAGGATATTTTGAATTATTATCGCACTTCGCACTGACTCTACCCTGACCCCGCGCGTGGTTTGGCGAAGGCGGAAGAAAGACTTCTACGCCACCTTCAGACTAAAACTTTCCTTAGTCCGGTGGTCGCCCGGCATCTTATTCCGGAAATCTGTGGCACCTGCCCGACTTGTCAGGTCCCTGCCGACACATTTCACGTTGTGGCTTCGTGCCCTGCCACTCCACTCTCCTTTTCCTCCCCTTTCCCCATCCCTACTAGAGAGGCATGGGAGGAGTACCTGCTCGGCTGCTCCACCTTGGAGGCTGGCGCGTGCCGGGGCGGCGGCCATCTCCAACGGCGTCCCGGACTAGGGGCTGCCGCTCAAGCGCAGAGCAAGCAACTCTCTTTTGAACTTCTTGAATAAATATTTTTCTACCTACCTTTTTTCTTGAAGGTTTCTTCTCATTTGACCTCATTCGCGCCCGGATATTGTTCAACGAGAATCCAGCAATTCCGCACAGTGACAATTGTCGAACAGCGAAGCTGTCGGTCGCCGGTTCCAAGTGAAACTTTTTACGTTGGAAGCCAGCACAAAAGGGGGCAGGCAACACATTTATTGTAATCCTAGAGTGACAGTAGTTAAGGAGCGCATTGTCGCACGAATCACCTGCAGACCGACAGACAGACAGAAAGACAGAGAGACAGAGAGGCAGGCAGACTTGTCTTCGTCAGCTTGACGAAGGCAAGTCCGTCTGCAGACAAGATAGGACGGAAGGGGAAATAGTTGAAGCCTACTATATTTTAAAGGCCGGTGGCAATTCCATTAGCACGCCTTCAATAACAGTCTTGCATAGTGAAGGGACCTTCTTGAGAGGACAAGTTTCAATTTTCACGCGATCCAATTGGCCTTCCTTTACATTTCCTCAAAAGGACAGAAAGTTGAGCGAGTTGGTAACATTCCATAATCAAAAGAAGAGGCGTGCAGGACACGGACACAAGAAGAGCAGTGAACAACACGAACGCCGACTAACAACTGATGCACAGCACAGAGGCGAAAGAGAAAGAAGACACACAGCTTATCTGCGCATGCTCGGAATGGTAGCGCCACCTGTCAATCGGTTAGACGTGCCGGACTTCGCGATAGACAACTCCTAAGGCTTTCTATCTCCTCTCTGTTTAAGCTAATCGACGGCTGACTCACGCATGCACTTCCACTAATACTGATATGCCAGGCCTCAACCAATAAACGCGTATCTTCGTTCTTATGCCTGTACAGGATCTCGGTTTTGTCTAACTCGGGCATGCAGCTACAGACCTGGCAGTGCAAGGATAGATTGGACGGCGTCCCACCTGATAGCGACCTTCTGTGTTCAATTAACCGTTGATTAATACAACGCGCAGTTCGCCCTACATGAAAACGTCCGCAGCTAAAAGGAATCTTATAAACTACACCCTTGCGACAGTCGCTGAAATTGTTCTTGGCTAGGTGCTTAACAGGACAGATATCCGTTCGCTTCGTACCTTCCATCTGATCATTTCTTCTATGCACTGCAGCACAAACCCTTCCTAACTTATTGGGAGCCGTAAACACAACATTAACCCCATATTTACTTCCCACTTTCTTAAGCCTGTGCGAAACTGCGTGGATATACGGAATACTCACGACCTTTTTCTTGTTAAGTTAGTTGGATACAGGGAAGGCGTGTTTGTGCAGAAGTCAGGGATTTGTATAGGTTCAAAGGTAGCCCCTATTCTAAGTGATCTATACTTGAGCAGTTTGACTGCCGTTTAAAGGAGGCCTTAGGGGACCGCATCATTAGGGTATTTCGGTATGCGGACGATTACTTGGTACTTTGTAGTAAGGATGATTTTGAATCCGTCGTCACCTATGTAAGCGATCAATTTAAACTTAATGGGGATGGTCTAAGGTTTACGAAAGAACTACCGGAGAGAAACGTAATACAATTTTTAGATATCTCGTTGTCATTTGAGCAGAATCACGTGTGTTGGCAGTATTCCCCTAGAGCATCTAAGCCGTTGTTAAACTTTGACTCCAAGCATTCGAAAGTAGTAAAAAACGGAATAGCCTTGTCCTGTTTAAAGTCAGCCCTATCGAAGTCGTGCGAGCACCGTTTGACCATTAGCTTTAATGCGCAGGTCGAGCGCCTCTTAGATGCAGGTTACCCTAGACTAGCCATAGCCACAGTAGCTGAGCGTCTTAAGAAGTCGATTTCGACCGGAACAAAAGCTGTAGCAGAGAGTAACATTAACAAGAAAAAGGTCGTGAGTATTCCGTATATCCACGCAGTTTCGCACAGGCTTAAGAAAGTGGGAAGTAAATATGGGGTTAATGTTGTGTTTACGGCTCCCAATAAGTTAGGAAGGGTTTGTGCTGCAGTGCATAGAAGAATTGAGCAGAAGGAAGGTAAGAAGCGAACCGATATCTGTCCGGTTAAGCACCTAGCCAAGAACAATTTCAGCGACTGTCGCAAGGGTGTAGTTTATAAGATTCCTTTTAGCTGCGGACGTTTTTATGTAGGGCAAACTGCGCGTTGTATTAATCAAAGGTTAATTGAACACAGAAGGTCGCTATCAGGTGGGACGCCGTCCAATCTATCCTTGCACTGCCAGGTCTGTAGCTGCATGCCCGAGTTAGACAAAACCGAGATCCTGTACAGGCATAAGAACGAAGATACGCGTTTATTGGTTGAGGCCTGGCATATCAGTATTAGTGGAAGTGCATGCGTGAGTCAGCCGTCGATTAGCTTAAACAGAGAGGAGATAGAAAGCCTTAGGAGTTGTCTATCGCGAAGTCCGGCACGTCTAACCGATTGACAGGTGGCGCTACCATTCCGAGCATGCGCAGATAAGCTGTGTGTCTTCTTTCTCTTTCGCCTCTGTGCTGTGCATCAGTTGTTAGTCGGCGTTCGTGTTGTTCACTGCTCTCCTTGTGTCCGTGTCCTGCACGCCTCTTCTTTTGATTACATTTCCTGTTTTATTGACGCCTCCAGGTACGTATATTGCAGTCCTGTTGCCGTAATTTCTTGCGGGTTTTTCTGGTTTTTTCTTGTTTATGTAACGCCCCCCATTGGGCTTTTAAATATTGTTGTTTTGTTATTGCATCCCTTGTTTTTTTAGAGCACACGTGCCTCCGGGTGGGGAATAAAAATGTTTTTTTTTTCGCTTTTTGCTTTTGTATTCTGTTTTTTTATTGTTCTTGTTCTTTTTCTGCTTATTGTTTATGCTCGGAATTATTCGCCGGTGATCTATAATGATGCACCGTTTTGATGTTTGACGGATTGTTTTCTGGTCCCTCTGTCATCCAGAACCGTTATTGTCGCCATATATGAACCAATCACACAAGCAATCTGCAAGTAATATTGTTGCTTTCTTTAGTCCTTCTTCCTTCCTCCAACGACGAACAAATCGCAAGGTACGATTTAAAACAGGGAATGTCGCGGGAGCCAACGTTTCGACAAGCGGACTTGTCTTCGTCAGGGCGGCAACTGCCTTCTCCAGCGTGCGTTTATGTACGCCTTTGCACACTCTCCCCCATCCTCAGAAAGGGAGGAGGAGAAGAGCAGCACCTGCGAACACACACACACACAAAAAAGAAAAAAAAGAAAAAAAATGGGGGGGTTGCGTGCAGGGGTATTTGGGTGACAGGTGTTAGCGTGACTAATATAAATGGCAAGAGCAAAAGCTTCCAGAGAATCCGCTCTTTGTACATATCTTGCAAATGCATTGTGTGCACAGGGCTAGACAGCAGGGTGGAAAAAGGAACACACGCTCGGAACAGAAGTTACTCCTATGTCATGTGTCCCCCCCTCCACTCTGTACCACCTGCCCCGCACCAACAATGCATTTCAGGGAAAGCTTGGGGCTAAAAAAATAACTACGCTGTTTAACGTCCTTGTTCTCCTGGAACTGGATGGGGGCTCAGCACCTGAAAGTAGACTTTCTGGGAGAAACATTGTTAGCTTGTGCATACCTCAACCTTTTGTCGTCTTTGTTAACACTCTACCGTATCTAATGGACTCAAGAGTTCCCTTTGAAAGGTTTATGCCTGTAGGTTGGAGTGTATTAAACCTGTATATGAGATACGATTCCCTGTATTTTCTGTCCCTCGGCGAGCGGAAGTTTCCTTGGAGTATGTAGAGTTTCAGTTCATCGAAATTATGACCTGTCATATTAAAATGCTGCGCCACTGCCTTCGGCAGGTTATTCGCGGTGTCCGCGCGGTGCCCGTTTAATCTAACATTAATTGGTTGACCAGTTTCGCCGACGTACTGCTTGTGACAGAGTGAACATTCCAACATGTAAATAACGTTCGAACTAGTGCATGTGAAACTTGATTTTACATGATGGACATAGTCACTTCCCGTGCTTTTAACTTTAAGATCATTTTGAATATGCTTGCAAGTCTTACATCTGGGACGGGAGCAAGTTATTACGCAGGCGGTGCGCTGAGGGTTTACTTTGGCATGTACTAGCAGGTCCTTAACGTTTCTATTACGGCGGTAGGTGACTCTTGGTATTTCCGGAAACGCTTTTCTAAGGCGATCGTTGCTTGTTAGTATTGGATAGTATTTCCGAAGAATATTATTTATGTTTGGAAGCGCAATGGAGTATTTCGTTATGACTGCTAGCGGCTGGTTGGCCTGCGCTTTAGGGGCTCTTTTTTCTAGTGCTGGTGTCCTATCTAGTTTAAGCGCGTCATTGTATGCCTTGTTGAGAGCGTCGTGCGGGTGATTTCGTTCAGCTAAGGTTGCTTTTAAATTGCTTAAGTGGTGAACGTAATCCGCGTTGTTGCTACAAATCCTTCTTATGCGCCTTGCCTGTCCTATAAATATGCCCTGTTTGCAGTGTCGCGGGTGATGGCTACTATAATCTAGATATTGCTGGCTATCCGTTGGCTTTCTGTAAAGTGTCGTCTTTAGTTTCCCTTTTTCGATGGATACTGTCGTGTCGAGAAAATCAATTTTACTAGAAGAGTGCTGCATGGAAAACTTAATGCTTGGATGAAAGTTGTTAAAATGCTCAAAAAATGTGCTTAGTGCACTTACACCATGTTCCCAAATAATAAAGATATCGTCTATGTAACGGAGGTAGGTGCGAGGTTTTAGCGGCGACAATTCCAAAAGCTGTGCTTCTAGTTAGTTGCCCCATGAAGATATTGGCGTAGGTCGGCGCGAAAGGAGTTCCCATGCTGGTGCCAAAAATTTGCAGGTAGTTGGTCGAGTCAAATTCAAAGTAATTAAGTGTAAGTACTAATTTTAGTAACGTGATGTAAACTTCAGCGGCGTGTGCACGTTTGCTACTCTGTATTGCTTTCGAGAGCGCTTCGATTCTTGTAGCAACAGAGTAGCAAACGTGCACACGCCGCTGAAGTTTACATCACGTTACTAAAATTAGTACTTACACTTAATTACTTTGAATTTGACTCGACCAACTACCTGCAAATTTTTGGCACCAGCATGGGAACTCCTTTCGCGCCGACCTACGCCAATATCTTCATGGGGCAACTAACTAGAAGCACAGCTTTTGGAATTGTCGCCGCTAAAACCTCGCACCTACCTCCGTTACATAGACGATATCTTTATTATTTGGGAACATGGTGTAAGTGCACTAAGCACATTTTTTGAGCATTTTAACAACTTTCATCCAAGCATTAAGTTTTCCATGCAGCACTCTTCTAGTAAAATTGATTTTCTCGACACGACAGTATCCATCGAAAAAGGGAAACTAAAGACGACACTTTACAGAAAGCCAACGGACAGCCAGCAATATCTATGTTATAGTAGCCATCACCCGCGACACTGCAAACAGGGCATATTTATAGGACAGGCAAGGCGCATAAGAAGGATTTGTAGCAACAACGCGGATTACGTTCACCACTTAAGCAATTTAAAAGCAACCTTAGCTGAACGAAATCACCCGCACGACGCTCTCAACAAGGCATACAATGACGCGCTTAAACTAGATAGGACACCAGCACTAGAAAAAAGAGCCCCTAAAGCGCAGGCCAACCAGCCGCTAGCATTCATAACGAAATACTCCAATGCGCTTCCAAACATAAATAATATTCTTCGGAAATAATATCCAATACTAACAAGCAACGATCGCCTTAGAAAAGCGTTTCCGGAAATACCAAGAGTCACCTACCGCCGTAATAGAAACGTGAAGGACCTGCTAGTACATGCCAAAGTAAACCCTCAGCGCACCGCCTGCGTAATAACTTGCTCCCGTCCCAGATGTAAGACTTGCAAGCATATTCAAAATGATCTTAAAGTTAAAATCACGGGAAGTGACTATGTCCATCATGTAAAATCAAGTTTCACTTGCACTAGTTCAAACGTTATTTACATGTTGGAATGTTCACTCTGTCACAAGCAGTACGTCGGCGAAACTGGTCAACCAATTAATGTTAGATTAAACGGGCACCGCGCGGACACCGCGAATAACCTGCCGAAGGCAGTGGTGCAGCATTTTAATATGACAGGTCATAATTTCGATGAACTGAAACTCTACATACTCCAAGGAAACTTCCGCTCGCCGAGGGACAGAAAATACAGGGAATCATATCTCATATACAGGTTTAATACACTCCAACCTACAGGCATAAACCTTTCAAAGGGAACTCTTGAGTCCATTAGATACGGTAGAGTGTTAACAAAGACGACAAAAGGTTGAGGTATGCACAAGCTAACAATGTTTCTCCCAGAAAGTCTACTTTCAGGTGCTGAGCCCCCATCCAGTTCCAGGAGAACAAGGACGTTAAACAGTGTAGTTATTTTTTTAGCCCCAAGCTTTCCCTGAAATGCATTGTTGGTGCGGGGCAGGTGGTACAGAGTGGAGGGGGGGACACATGACGTAGGAGTAGCTTCTGTTCCGAGCGTGTGTTCCTTTTTCCACCCTGCTGTCTAGCCCTGTGCACACAATGCATTTGCAAGATATGTACAAAGAGCGGATTCTCTGGAAGCTTTCGCTCTTGCCATTTATATTAGTCACGCTAACACCTGTCACCCAAATACCCCTGCACCCAACCCCCTTTTTTTTTCTTTTTGTGTGTGTGTGTGTGTTCGCACGTGCTGCTCTTCTCCTCCTCCCTTTCTGAGGACGGGGGAGAGTGTGCAAAGGCGTACATAAACGCACGCTGGAGAAGGCAGTTGCCGCCCTGACGAAGACAAGTCCGCTTGTCGAAACGCTGGCTCCCGCGACATTCCCTGTTTTAAATCGTACCTTGCGATTTGTTCATCGATTCAAGCATCCATCTTCCCCTGAGCTTCTCTTCTAGTTTGGATTCCTCCAACGGCGTCACATTTGCCATCTGCTGGACGCGCGTGTAAGCGCATAAAATAACAGACACGGAGCATCCTAGTTTAAGCAATCTTTCCAGATGTGATTTCCTGCCACAATGTTTCTAGATATGATTTCGCGCTTAGTTTATGGGATTATCGCGAGTGTCGTGCCCTTGCCGCTCTTGTGGTATGTATGGTACGTAGGTTTTTCAATAAACACAATTGTAAGTTAGCACCACTTCTGAGCTATTTGCCTGTACGTGTGTTCCTTAGCGCGACAATTTTTCCTTCAAGAATAAATGAACCAACTAGCTCAAGAAGACATTTAGCTAAAACACCTGTGCCGTTTTCACAAGCCGTCAACGGGATCAAGATTCCAGTTTTCCAATCTTGGCCAATCTTGGCCTCCGACGAGCATTTCAGTGAATTTTCCTGGTTGCAGAAGCCCGACGTGCCACCATCGGAGCTGATTTCTTGCACCACTAGAACTCGTTGTCGACGTGAAACAGAATCGTCTTATAGACACTGTTACCCACCTGACCGTTACTGGCGAACCTGCAACAACCACATCGCCGATCGCGCCGACATCTTCTATGCTAGAAGAACCTTTCGAAGAACCGTACTCTGACGCGCCAGCCGGACTAGGCTCAACCAGCTCAACATGACGTTTGTCACTGCACCTTCACCTCCAGCCCTGCGGTCTATTTTTGACCTCGGCGTTTGCCCCTGAGAAACTCAAGGTTGCTCGCTCGGAGTTCAAGCACATGTTCGCACTAGGTATCATCCAGACTTCTTCTGGCAACTGAGCATCACCACTACACATGGCGCCTAAGAAGACTGGGGATTAGTGTCCATGTGGCTATTACCAGGCGCTCAACATCATCACGGTTCCTGATAGCTACCTGCTTCGGAATATCCAAGACATCACAGTAGCACTGCCCGGTGCGACGATGTTTTCAATTATAGATCTTGTTCGCACCTATCATCAGCTGCCAATCGCCGAGGAAGACATTCCGGAGGCCGCCATCACAACATCATTCAGTCTTTTTGAATTCCTCCGCATGCCCTTCAGCCTAAGGAACGGTGGCCAATCGGGTTCTCGGGTTCGTGAATTTCTATCGACGGTTTATACCCGATTGTGCACGACTTGTGATCCCTGTAGGCGGTTCGCTAAGCTCCAAACAAAAGCAGGCGCTTCAGCGGAGTGAAAAGGCCGCTCACGCGTTTACAGGAATCAAGTCTGCCCTCACCAGTGCAACACTGTACATCCGAAACCCGATGCAGCGACTACTATCATAACGACAGACGCCTCGAACAACGCTGTTGGCGCATTGTTCGTCATATGTAGTCATTGTGTGAAGAAGTTGAAGCCTTCTGTGTGGACATGCGCATCGTATCGTTTGGATTTTCCTGACCATCCACCAATGATAGCATTTTGCCTTACGAGCATTGCACTTACACAAAGCGTGTCGGCGGACCTTGCACTCTTTGTCAGCAGATATGGATGAGGCGCCCTTTTGTCATGCATCTCAAGCACCCACCATCGGTTGTCAGTTCGTTACTTTTATCTGCAATAGTCATATCACTAGTGCAGTCTTGCTTTATGTGGTGGAGCATAAAAAATATGACGAGAAGAAGTTGTTCTGTGGCGGCAATGTGGCAGCTGTCGGAATCAACTTCTCGAAACGTCGATTGACTGCTGGAACATTGTTTTATATTTTCGGCAAGTTGGTAATGAAGGATGTCTTCTCACGGCATTCAAGTTGAATGCAAAGGAAGTTCATAACTTGTTCCCCTTGTTGTTCAGAGGAAGCCTGGCTGTCTTCTGCCACGTTTGCTGTGGTTTCTTTTCCGTAGTAATCTAAAACAATATTTGCTGTAATAACTGTGAGCAGCCCCTCGTTCACCTAGGTGCGTATGGTAACTCTGCGATGCCGAGTTCATGCAGCTCCTCCCTACTCAGCTGAGCAGTGCCATACAGAATTCATGAAGAAGGCATCTTACCCACTAGTGTTACTTGTTTGAGCATGTGCAAATCTTCCACGCGTATCTGCTCAATGATCTTTAGATTTCCAAGCCACATTTCAATGGAGGCAAAACGCTAAAGGCCCGCATGCTTAGACTTACATGCACATTAACAAGCCCCAGGTGGCCCAAATTTTCCATGGCCTTCTAATACGACTTTCTTCCAATTTATTTCATTCCGTTCTACCTTCCCGGAGTAGCTGATCCGTGCTCCTTATATGGGCTACAGAAAAGAGCCTCTTTCAACTATCACAACTGCAATATCTTTCTCTGTTGCACTCACTCTTTTTTCTGTTGTGATAACCTTGTTCCGACACAGACGGCCTATAGCAATGTAAACGTGTCATCAGTCGACGGCACCAACGACGTCTCAAAAACCCGGTCGGGCGTCCATCGCGTGCAACGTAAAGCCTCGCTATCGTCATGGCTTGCTAAGCAGATTTCCCTTGTGGTTACTGAATAAAGGAAATACGGGACACAAAAAATTGCGGCATGCGCGGTAGGATCATTGATTTTAAACGTGCCGGTGATGTGGTAAATTCTTTCTTATGAGCAACACTGTGAGAACAACTTTTTTCTGTCAGTACTTGTCGATGTTTATTGTACTGCGCCAGTGTAGAAGGTTCAGCACTGAAACTTTCCCGCAATGGCTTCGCTAGTGCTTCTCAAAACGCAACACAATTTCCTAAACGCGAACTGTACTTAGGGACTCCATCATACGATGGAACTCTACTAATCCTGCCTTTCCAGTTTTGCGACAGGCGAAACCATTACAAACTTTTCGCCACTGTGCTCCTTTGTCTTCATATTCGTGAAGCGGACATACCTGTCAAATATTTGCGAAGAGAACGAGGAAATAACTTTGAAAAGCTTTTCTGAAATCATACTTGGAGATGAAGAAACATGCAACATGACACCTTGGCTCTCCCTTCTAAGAGGTCGAAAAAAACGCTCGCGTTGGTTCGAGGAGCCCGCTGGTTGCCCGAAATATCGTCGCATGCGACCTTGACGTTGTTTCTGTCAGGACCGTAACTAGCCCACTAGGTCAAACAGCTATTTTTCCTGTATATTTTCCCATGCCTTGGAGATCAGAAAGTTGAAGGATTGAGGGAGCACGCGCGTTCGTGGAGTGAGCAGTCTGCCATCAAATTGGCAAGTACAACACTTCTCTATCACGTCACGTGGGTCATTTTGCTAGACTCTGCTTTTCGTGAAAAGATCGTCGCTTGTCGTGCTACTCATTATTTTGCTAGAATGGATGCTGCCACCTATAGCAGTGATGTGCAGTAGTGCACAATCAGGAGTGAGCACGTGATCGTGCACTATGACACAGCACTACTTCTGATTACTACTGCAGTGAAACAGCGTGAAACGCTATGGCCTTGAACATTACACGCAATGTCAGATACCAGGCTGAAAGCAACAGCCATGTCCTGCAAACTTTCCAAGCAAATCTGAGTGATAAGTAAACAGTGATTTACACTGCGCACCCATCACTGAGCTTCGCTCATTCCGAGGAGGTTTTATTTGTAGTTCCTAACGTGTCTCATTGGACATGTCACAGTGTTTTTCTCAGTGAAACTTTGAACCTATGAAAATGGGCGTGGCTGTAGTTCCAGTAGGGGCTCACATACTTTGCTATTATATGCAGGTTGTTGTATTCACTACTGGCGGTGTGGGAATACTGCATAGACATGTTTTCATGTGCCTTGTTATTTCATCTGCATAACTGCCTGCAATGCGCAAAACGTGCCATTTTTGTAAGCTTTCGGAGAGAACTGAACTGTGCTTTCGCATGTGTTTGTAAACACGCGGATAGGTTACGTGTGCACGCACAGGAATGAAAGGAACACATGTGCTGTAAGACAACTGTTTAAACTGCGTTGGAAATATATATATTACTGCACTACTAACTGTTTTCTGACTGTGCACAGATAAGTTTGTTTAAGTGGAAATCTTGTTACATATCTATTTGAATGCTTGAGTTGTTTTTCTTCCTTTGTTTCGTAACCATACTCATTACAATATCGTGCGATCGTCAGGCTAAAATGAACAAATGGAAATATACGCGCATTGTCATCACCTGAGCAAGAAGTTTAAGGGTATGTAAGGAACTCAATTTTCTTTTTGACAACCTTCATGATTGTCAAAAAGAAAATTGCAAGAGAGTGCAATTGCAAGAGAGTGGTAACTGTAACAAGCCATAAATCAGTAATTTTAAGTGAATGTTTGAGCATCACTGCTCTATCTGTAAATTCTTATGCTGATTACTTGTTAAAAATTATTTGCCTTTATGCATGTAGCATTAGAGTCATCTGTTGGAACAGGTGTAGAGCGACTGCATGGCCTGAAGTCTGCAGGGCGCACTGGCACTGGGTCAATGCTGCCTGCAGTTACTGCTAGCACTCCAGAGGGTCGAACCTGTTCAAAAGCTTCTTTAGTTCACATGTACTCAGTTTGTGTGCTGACGGAAAACATCGTCTTCAGATTATCAGTACCTACGTGACTGAAATGGTCAAAATTGCTCAAATGAGCAATGCTCCTTGTAATCGAAATGTCAAATGTTTCGTCAATAATAAACGCTACATATGTTTCTGCTTATGCGCAAATCTTGCTCCTGGAATACCTCTTTATATTTCTGCTTCCAATGTGCCTCACTTTCTTTAGTTCAGCCAACTTATCAACAGAACGGCTCTTCTGTGCTGTCTGTGTAGCCACTGCTGTGGCGGCTGCCTGGCGTGCACGTTTCCGCAACTGGCTCCTGAATACATGGTGGATGTACTCGTTAGGTAAGCTTCGTTCCTGAACGACAGGCATTATATGTTGCACTATACCATTTTGAGCTTTTGTGGTTATTAAATTTTTGTGGCATGAAACACAAAACAAATGCTAAATTCTGTGTTGAGAACTCTCGCAGTTGAAGTGCCTTCTCTTGCATCCTCCTGCTCGCAGTGACAAGGCAGTGACTGAAAGCGAAGGTGAGCTCTCTTGCATGGCGTGGTGTCACATTTAGAATCTCAGTGAGCACCGAGGGAATATGGGGCCCAGTGTACAAAAGAGGATTGGGCTTTTCTTTTGCGAACGCTTATTCGTGGTTGAGGCTAAAATAACTACTGTTTTCGAACGTAATTCTTGCAAATTTGTGATATCTGCCGTAGCTGCAAGTCTGATATGAGAGTCATTCTGTCTCGCCCTCAACATTGTTCACCACTACCATGACCCATAACAAGTTCGACTACTATTGCACTACTCCAGATGGAATTCCCGCTTGTATGCAACTGTACAGCCAACGTTTCATTCCTACACTTCTATGATGGAGAGATGAACATCGCTTGAACACGCAAATGTCGAGCAAGTTTCATCATCACATAATGAATATTGCTTCATTGACGTCTTTTATTTTTTTATAATTCGCTAATGGGGTATCATTTCATTAGGATAACAATGAAATGTCAGGCATTCAGAGCCAGCCCACACACTAGCTTTGTATGCACGTTCAATATTGCATATTACATCGAGCCACGATTTGCCACTACAACCCACAGGAATTGTTTTGAATGAACTATTGCCATACGTCAGCCAGCTGCTTTGTTTTATTTTTTTCTGCAGAGGATAGCGACATAATATGTGACAAAGCACACAGGTACAGTTCGGAGTAGTGACGAAAGAAGAGGTACACGAATGTGAAATAAACAGGGCTTCGTACGACCGCCATGTCTTCTGCGTTACACTTGTCGACAGGATCTACCGTGCCCTACACTCTAAAAACTGCAGCCGGTTTCGCAGGAATGAAACGACCCAGCTACTCTTGAGGGCATCGTTCTACTCTAGAAAAAAGTCGGATGGAGTGAAATGTCCATACCTCTTGCGGCATGAGAGAGCAAAATGCAATTTCACTCCTGCCACACCCATGTGATGCTCGCATTCGCAGCCACAAACATGGCGGCTGGGGTGGGAGCGAACGATTGAAGAAGACAACAGCCGCTTTTCGAAGTGTTTTTCGATAGAACTATAGCAGCGACCTTCCTACGACTTCCACGTACAAGTTTCCGCGTACAAACGCGTGCAGTGTACGTTTAATGAATGGTGCCTTCCTCGACAACGAGCCTCAACCGACGGGAGTCATAGCGAGCTGCCTCTCCTGTGTTTTTCCCCGATCGAACGGCCGTACCGTGCTAGTGAAACCCGCCAGCCTACACGCCTCGGATTCTTCGCTTACGTGTGCGAAACGAAGAGGAATACACTTTCAGCTACACAGTAAGCTGTTGTGATCGTCGACGGCTGGTCTCCGAAGACTCACTGGATATAACTCATACATGTAAAGAAAAAGGTGAACATTTGACAGAGATCTGTCTGGTTGGGATGAAATTAAAGGTGAAAACAGGGGGACACCAACCAAATTATAATCATTTAAAACTAAAATTTACTTCTAAACATGAAGAAAACCGACGTTTCGGGTCCCACTCGGACCCTTCTACAGGGGTGACTGGAGGGCACGAGACAGCAGCAGTGCTTATAAGGCCTTCTTTCTTCTCTCTTCCTTCCTTTCTCACTTTCTCTTTTTTTCCGGTTCTTCAAGCCGAGGGGTCTTGCTAATGTTGAATCAGGTGCCGGAGTCCGCTAAAATAGACACCTGGCATTGCACCTGCAGACCGGTTCACGTTTCCAAGTGTCGCCTGAATGTGCCATGATTCCACAAAGAGCCGCTTGTGAAAACTGGTTTCCAAGTCGAGGACGCGGGAGTTGTCAAAATCGATGCGGTGGTCGTGCACCTCGCTGTGTTCAGCTAATGCACTCCTTTGTCTGTCGAACTTGCGGACATCGTTCCTGTGCTGTCGTAGCCTCTCTGGGAAGTTCATGGTCTCTCCCACGTACGACGCGCCGCAATCTCAACAAGGAATGGAGTAAATCACACCTTGCGCTCTCTCCCTCGGCAGCCTGTCTTTCGGGCGCGGAAAGAAACGGCCAAGCGTGGAAATTGGCTTGTGTGCTACTCTTATTCCCTGCTCAGACAGCACACGTGCAAGCGCTTCGCTGGTACCCTGAACGTAGAGAATACACACGCGTATGGGCTTGGAATGCGGCGGGTCAGTGTCCTTTCGAAGGGGTCGGCGGGGATTAGTCTGGCGGCGAGCAACCTTTCCAACGAAGGCTTTCGTGTAGCGGTTCTTCAGAAGGTCGCTTTTGACCACCTGTTCTTCTTCTATCCACTTATTCTCCGAAGAGCAAACCCTCCGTGCACGGGTCAGCAGAGCCGAAACCACCGCCGCTTTATGGTGGAAAGGGTGGTTAGAGCTGGCGTCGAGATAGCGACCGGTGTGAGTGGGCTTTCGGTACACCGAGAACTGGAGCATGCCATCCACCTTTGTCGCAAGGACATCAAGGAACGGCAAGCAGTTGTTCTTTTCCCGTTCCACGGTGAACTGAATAGCCGGCTCTATCGAGTTTAGGTGGGCAGTGAATGTGTCTAAGGCAAAAGCTTTAAGAATGCAGAAGCAGTCGTCGACATACCGCAAAAATATCTTCGGAGTGATGTCGGCCGACTACAATGCTCTTCTTTCCACCGCTTCCATCACGAGGTTCGCAGTTGTGACAGACACAGACGCACCCATTGCCGTCCCAGTTCGCTGCTTGTATTACTCTCCGTTCACAGAGAAGTACGTGCTGCTGAGACAAAAGTTCAGCAGGCGGCTCAGCTAGTCGACGCTCAGGCTTCTTCTTTCCCCGAGGTTCTTGTCACGCTCTAGTGCCTCCCGCGCTGTGGTCGCGCTGCGACGACCACAGCCGGCTATCCAGTTCACCGTGGAACGGGAAAAGAACAACTGCTTGCCGTTCCTTGATGTCCTTGCGACAAAGGTGGATGGCATGCTCCAGTTCTCGGTGTACCGAAAGCCCACTCACACCGGTCGCTATCTCGACGCCAGCTCTAACCACCCTTTCCACCATAAAGCGGCGGTGGTTTCGGCTCTGCTGACCCGTGCACGAAGGGTTTGCTCTTCGGAGAATAAGTGGATAGAAGAAGAACAGGTGGTAAAAAGCGACCTTCTGAAGAACCGCTACACGAAAGCCTTCGTTGGAAAGGTTGCTCGCCGCCAGACTAATCCCCGCCGACCCCTTCGAAAGGACACTGACCCGCCGCATTCCAAGCCCATACGCGTGTGTATTCCCTACGTTCAGGGTACCAGCGAAGCGCTCGCACGTGTGCTGTCTAAGGGAATAAGAGTAGCACACAAGCCAATTTCCACGCTTGGCCGTTTCTTTCCGCGCCCGAAAGACAGGCTGCCGAGGGAGAGAGCGCAAGGTGTGATTTACTCCATTCCTTGTTCAGATTGCGGCGCGTCGTACGTGGGAGAGACCAAGAACTTCCCAGAGAGGCTACGACAGCACAGGAATCATGTCTGCAAGTTCGACAGACAAAGGAGTGCATTAGCTGAACACAGCGAGGTGCACGATCACCGCATCTATTTTGACAACTCCCGCGTCCTCGACTTGGAAACCAGTTTTCACAAGCGGCTCTTTGTGGAATCATGGCACATTCAGGCGACACCTGGAAACGTGAACCGGTCTGCAGGTGCAATGCCAAGTGTCTATTTTAGCGGACTCCGGCACCTGATTCAACATTAGCATGACCCCTCGGCTTGAAGAACAGGAAAAAAAGAGAAAGTGAGAAAGGAAGGAAGAGAGAAGAAAGAAGGCCTTATAAGCATTGCTGCTGTCTCGTGCCCTCCAGTCACCCCTGAAGACGGGTCCGAGTGGGACCCGAAACGTCGGGTTTCTTCATGTTTAGAAGTAAATTTTACTTTCAAATTATTATAATTTGGTTGGCGTCCCCCTGTTTTCACATGTAAAGAAAAAGGCTTCGCTACGACTTCGGCATCTACCCGTATGACGGCCATGACCGCGTCGACGGTGAAAATACCGTGACTGCGATCCGTCCCGTTCGCAAGTCTTGTAAGTACAGCATAATACCCTAAACACTTCTGATGGCAGAGACTGTATTTAATCTGTGTGCAGGATAACGAAGAACGAGGAGTGCATATTTTGTGATCGCCAGCGGTTGTCCGCCGTACAGACATGCTCGACGGACTCGTAAGGGAACGCCGTCGGAATGAAGCGGGTGGTAGCGGAGCACCCGGGTGCCGCTTTTCTTCGCTGGCGTTGATGAAATTCAGCCGCTATTATGTTCGTACTCGCTTCCTCAGGTGCATTTTACATCGCCAACCAGCACTGCGAACTCGCGTTTGCCCGTAAAACGGAATGCCAGCTCATGATAGGAATGCGTTAATCTAAAAGGCATTGTATATGTTCCGCGCGTTTAGATTAGCAGATCTGTGTGGCGAGCGGCTACCTATGAGCCAACGCTAAATATACACCTGTTCAGTGCATACTTTTTGTTTAATTACGCAGAACAGTACCTTAGCACTGGCGCTACATAGCAGGTCAAGTATAACGGTTATATATACGGGACTTCAGTGTAACACGGTGTATCGCGAGTGTGTTGTGGGCTTTGTGCTTTGCTGTGGTTGTGTTATTGGCGTGTATGTGCGTTCGTGTCATGTTAGCCTGTATGGTGTATGTTCAGTGTGATGTAATTAAATGCCTGCTAATTGTAGCACGGTCGAAAAACGCATTTGTTGCTTTTCTTTTTTTTTGTCTCTGCTACTCCCTCTGGGAGTACTAGCACCCAGCTTGGTTGGGTAGTAGAGCTCTCTTCAAAAGAGTGTTCGAATCCCCTTCGGAGGCGTCCTACTACTCTGTCTTGGCGAGAGTACCGGTACCCTGCAATGGGGCTGGTATACTCTGAAAAAAGGAGTTAAATTTGGGACACGAAAGTACTCCCCAAAGTGAGTGCCCAGCACTCCCTTTGTTTTTAGAGTGTACATCATGACATCATCGAAGAAGGCCCTCATTATCCCGAAGTACTCCGGAGCAGCCGAGGACATCCCCTTCGACACGTGGCTACATCTCTTCGAGGTGAAGGTGGCGGCCGCTGAATGGACGGAGCGAGACAAGCAGTGCCATTTCTCCGACTACCTTGAAGGTGAGGCCTTCCGATGGTACGTTACCAAGGTCTTTGGCACGGACTCATCTTGGGAGAGCCTCAAGCATGACGCAATGCTTTACCAGTGCAGTCGCGGATCCTTTCCGTCAGTTTCTACATCTCCGACTGAAGCCAAGCCAGAGCCTTAAAGATTACTACGATGAAAAATGCACCTGGGACGCCTTGGTGAACTTCGGGACACCCACCTTATATCGGGGCTCATCGACGGTTTTCTCGCCAATATGGAAATGGCTCTTGCTGGACTTACCCTAGCGACGTGGATGTCGGCTGCGCTACGGGTTGAGTCCACTATGCAGTGACTTAAAGCACAGCGCGTACCAGGTCGACAAAAGCAGATCGACCCAACCAGTGGTAACGCCCACCAGCGTCTGCCTAATGCGCCGGTACGAGCACGTGCGTACAAATGCAGGCACTCTTAAATGGATGGCTTGCCTCGTCATGTACGCTCGCACAATGAATGCCCACGACGCGCAAGCGTTGCTGCCCTCCCTCAAGGAAACGAGGAGGGCGACCCAAAGCTCTTTTGATTTAATAGAGAGTTCGAGAATTGGGGGCCCAAGACGCTGGGTCCCCAAGCTGCGTTGCGTAGGTTGCTCTTGCGTTCGGAGGATCAGCAGAGTTTGAGAATTGGGTCAAACGCAGGCTGCGTTGGGTCAAACGCACGGAACGCCACAAGTGACAAAGAAAAAGTCTACTTGAAAGGTGAAAACAACAGAAACGTTTTAAACAAACGAAAAGAAAGAAAACGAAGTGTAGTCTAAGGAGGAGAAAAAAATAAAATATACTGAACGAAATCTTTGTACTATTACAGATTGCGTATTGTTCCCGCGCGTCTCTAGCATCTGAGCAGGCGGATAGCCAATGGATTTGGATGACTGCGGCTCGTACGGCCCTTTCTTTTTGGCTTTCTAGTCGCGCACGAGGTGACGCAACACGCCTTGGGTCAACACGAACGCAAGAGCCCAAGATTGGCTTGGGTTCTGCGCATGCGCCCTGGCGGGTCGCAAGCTTCTTGGGTCCCCAAGCTCCTTGGGGCCCCAATTCTCAAACTCCCTAATGTGATGCTCTCATTAACGGGTATCCTGTCAGTGCCACTCTTTACACTGGAGCCACGATTACCTATATCACCGATACGGTGCTGCAACTAATGAGAGATTCATGCATCACTGTTCAGGAAGTCGCATCATCTGTCAAAACTTTGGGTCGCGTCAATCTTGAGATACAGATTAGAAATTCACAAGGCAAATTCAAGCACACGTTTTACAAGGCATAAGGAACAACCTACTCCTCGGCATGGATAGTGCCTGTCAATTCACCTTGTCTCTTGACCTTGATACTTCCATTCTACGCCAAGGGGACGACATCCTTCACCCTCGCCCACAAGCCCTTTCTGCGGTTGTCATGAACGCTTGCTTGCAAGATATTAAAGTTACCAATATGGTGTACCTAAATGAAAATCAGCAGTTGGAATCGAAGCTCCTTATCCATAAGCACGCGGATATTTTGTTTTCCAAATCATAGAATGACATTGGGCGCATCAATAGCGAAACCCATCGCATTCATTTCACCAACAACGTTCCGATTCGCAGAGCACTTTATGGATGTTCAGAAGCCGACAGCGTCGAAATGGACAGACAGATCAACGACCTTCTCAAGCAAGGCGTAATACGGCTGTCTACGTCACCGTACACTGCGCAGGCACTCCTGGCAGAAAAAAGGGGAGAAGGACGCACGCGTTTCTGCATAGATTACCGCAAGCTAAATGCAGTAACGGTGCCGGACTGTCAGCTCATCCCTCGCATCGACGACGTTATCGACTCTCTCGGAAAATCAACGTACTTTTCGACACTAGACATAACGTTGGGTTAGTGGCACGTGATGATGCACCCGGAAGACATTCCAAAACGGCATTTGATGGCTCGTCGTGCCTTTTGGTAGCCTGAATGCTCTAGCCACTTTCGCACGGTCAAGTCCACATTGACCAAACATCACTTGACGCACGTCACGAACTACTTTGACGACATGGTTGTCTATTCTGACACTTTTCCCAACCACATTAAGCATCTAGATGCCGCTTTAGGCGCTTTTAAAAGCGAAGGCGTTCGACTAAAACTGAAGAAATGCCACGTCGCACAAACTTCCTTTGAGTACCCGGGACACAAGGTTTCAAATGGCGCGGTCATTCGGAAACAAAGCAATGTGGAGGAAATCCTGCGGTTCCCGAAGTCATCACGCCCAAAGGATTTACAACGTTTTCTCGGTGCTGTCAAGGTCTACTGCCGGTACATCACAACACTTTAGTGAAATCGCTCATCCACTGACACGCCTGCTTAGCAAAGATGCCACTTGGAACTTGGGCTGTTACTGCGAACTGGCTTTCAATCAGCTTAAGGAGTGCGTAACGGAAGAACCCGTTCTCGCCATATACGATGCCACGAGATCTTGTGTGCTCTACTGTGATGCGTCCAACAAAGGTATTCGCGCCATTTTAAAACAGGTGGATGATGAAGGTAGAGAGCGTCCAACTGCATACCACTCACGCAGGCTGCTTAAGCACAAGAGCAATAATGCCATCACAGAGCTTGAATGCCTGGCAATTGTTGATGCCATCAATAAATGGCATTGCTATTTGCATGGAAAGTCTTTCACTGTGGTCACAGATCACGCGGCGTTGCAGTGGCTTAAGAACATAAAAATCCTCGAGGTCGTCCATTCCGATGGTCCTTGAAGCTCGCAATGTACGACGTAAACATCACGCACCAAAAGGGCGTCAACAACGTCGAAGCCGATGCACTGTCTAGGAACCCTATTATACAGCTCCTGTCTGCTCAGAAGCTGCGAGAGCACCCGGACGACAAGCCGCGATGCAAACCCACCAGTGAGAACGGCATGATTATTGTGAAGCGCAGAAAGATACAGAAAATCTATGTTCATTTTGCTCTCCGACCTTCCCTTCTTCCGAATGCTCATGACGCCTTCGGCCAAGTCCGAGTAAAAAAGCTACGACTTCTCTCTCCACGGTGTTATTGGCCTGACATCATGACTGACGTTTCCAAGTACGTGCGCCACTGTGATACTTTCCAGCGCTACAAGAAACCGAAGACGAAACGTTTTAGTTCCCTGGAGTCGTTACCACCTGCGCCACAACCATTTGGTCTTCTGGCAATGGACATCATCAGAGGTCTTGCCAACTACATTTCATCCATAAAATTCATCCACGTGGCCGTTGATCATGCCACTCGTTACGTGTAGGCATTTGCACACAAGAGTCATACCTGCGACGCCTACACCTCCTGCCTAACGAACACATTCAGTGCTGGAAAACCTCGCAAGTTCCTTCCCGACCGCGGAACAGAATTCGCCGCTGGCAGATTCAAGCAGTTTCTAGAAACAGCAATATTCATCAGCTTTTCGCAAGCTCACAACGCCCACAATGCAATGCCTTGAACGAGCAAACTAATCAGTCCATTGTCACTCCCCTCCACTGCAAGATCAACGACGAACCCAAAAAACCATGGACGCGTCTTCTCTCTTACGTTGTCGAAAAATACAACAAGCGCCTCACGAGGTCACAGGCTACCCACCCTGCTTCCTCATGTATGGCACACCACCTTATCCCTATTTCCTCTCCGACATTGCCGAAAGTCTGCAAGAAGCTCGTGCAAATGCGGTACGCAATTCCCTGGCGTATCACAGGAACAACAAACTGATCTACGACAAGAAGTTTCTTCCATCAGGATTTCAAGTGGGGGACTGCGTTCTGTGCGAAAAACCTTGGCACCACAACCACGGCAAACTCAGTGCCGCAATGGAAGGGCCGTACACAATCCTAAGACGATCTCGCCTGTAAATTACGAGATCGACCGCAGCGTGTGTCCCCTCGGCCGCTAGACTGATATTCTTCATGTGGGAACACTAAGACGATACCATCCACCCCTACATCTACGCCCATCTCGGAAGGAGGGGGAAGCATGTGACGAACCGCATAGGGACAGTTCGGAGTAGTGACGAAAAAAGAGGTAGACGAAGTGTGAAATAAACAGGGCTTCGTACGACCGCCATGTCTTCTGCATTACAAATACAAACGTGCTGACAATGGCCCCCGGCCATCAAGGACCCTAGAATAAGTGGTGTGATGTTACCGCTAATGATGTTTTCTCCTTTAACTGGTGTAAGTATTTGCATGTGACGGACATTTCCCATAACACTACGATTACTTTGTTTGTATAACATTGTCTAATTCTAGAAATTATCAATAAATAAGCCCACCAAGCAAGGTTGTCTTCTTTTTATTGTGGTGCTGCTAAATGGATAGGTAAATGTAAAAATTACACCATCTCCCGCTAAAGGGGACCATGGGCGATGCGAAGCAGCACGGGGGGTGCACAGCGCGTTTGCATCGGTCAGACTAAAGGACAGAAAGTTGAGCGAGTTGGTAGCAGTCCATAGTCAAAAGAAGAGGCGTGCAAGACACGGACACAAGGTGAGCAGTGAACAACACGAACGCCGACTCACAACTCATGCACAGCGCAGAGGCGAAAAAGAAAGAAGACACACAGCTTATCTGCGCATGCTCGGAATGGTAGCGCCACCTGTTACACGGGTCGGTCTACGCGATAGACAACTGCTAAGGCGTTCTGTCTCCTTAGCAGAATGCCTTAGCAGTTGTCTATCGCGTAGACCGGCACGTGTAACCGTATGACAGGTGGCGCTACCATTCCGAGCATGCGCAGATAAGCTGTGTGTCTTCTTTCTTTTTCGCCTCTGCGCTGTGCATCAGTTGTGAGTCGGCGTTCGTGTTGTTCACTGCTCACCTTGTGTCCGTGTCTTGCTCGCCTCTTCTTTTGACTATGGTCGGTTAGACTAGGTGTCTCGTTTGCATCGGTTTGACGCGAGCAGACGCTGCCTGCGTCAGTGTTGTCTCTCGTGGGGGAGGGCGCGTTATCGTTCCTTGCGAGCTGGTGAAGCGTCCATTGAAGAAAGAGTGTTTCCATAGTCAACGCGCGCCGTTAGGAGAGGTGTGGAGAGGAGGTGTGTGGAGAGGGCCACATGGAGAAGGAGAATGGAGAGCAGGTGTGTGGACAGGGTCGCGTAGAGAGGGGGAATGCAGAGGAGGTGTGTGGAGAGCGTTGACGCATGCGCAGTAAAGGTGGTCACGCCGCACACCACCGCTTAAGATGCAGTAGACGACACTATCGAGAATGAATACTAGAGCAATGATTTTCGAGGACGCTCCGATATTGCCGCAATAGGCATGCTTGCAAAAGAAGTGGTCATACCAAACTAGAATGCCTGCGCTTGCACGAACGAGTGACACTTATTGTAAGGGTGTACTTGGGCTCATTTCGAAGCACACACGTGCCGGTGATTCTAACAGGAGATTTTTGCCGATGCAGACGCTTACACAGCAGTGTCAAAGATAAAGTTTCGAAATCACGAAGTTCACCCTGCCATTTTAGAATTAGAGCTGCAAAGCCGACGGGAACAACGCATGCTGCTCCTTTAGTGCAATTTTTGCATTGACGCCATCGCGTCGCTTTAAATATAATTCGGGAGATCAAGCAGAATTTTTGCGTGTTCCCGCCTGCAAGCAGCGTACGACGCGCAGCACTCCAGCTATAGCTGTACGGACCATGGACTGTCTTGCTTTTCGATTCAGTAGAATGGCGAAAGTTTAACCCCTTCCTCAACGACCACACATCTTGAACTGGTAGCTGCGTTCATACTCGTGAACGCAGTCGACCAAAAAGCAAATATTACGCATATCTGAGGCGCGACATCAATACGTTAGTATTGGGGGGTGTATAACTTTATTTGAGAAAATGCATAGATATGTAATTCTAAAGACCGCAGTGTTTTTACGCTGCGTTGATAATGCGACGCAATGAACGAAAAAGCGGATGTTTCCTACGCTTCGATAAAACGACACGGTGCTGCCACCTACCAGTAACTCTGCGTACTACGCAAGCTTCTTGCGTTTCCCGATATCATGGCCCGATGGCCTCCATATCTCACGCAGCGCTGCCTCCATTTCATCAATGCCAGCCACATGCGGCCGATTCAACATAGAGGGGGCGCTGTCTCAGGCAAGGCAAAACATAAATGGCCGTTTGATGATATGGAACACACTCTACAAGATATGCCCAGACAACGCAGGGAAAGACCGACGAGCAGACTGCAGCGGAGAAGCGCCGGCGTGCCGATGCTCGTCATCTCAAACGTGCCCAGGAAACGTCAGAGCAACGAGCCCAGCGGCTAGCGAAAGATCGTGAATCGAGGCGCGTACGGAGGCAACAGGAAACAGACGAGGTGCGCGATGCGCGAATTGTCACTGACCGAGAGGCTAAGCGAGCGTACCCTGCGGCTGAACAGACGCCCGCAGCTCGTGCCGAACCGCAGATGAACCGGGACTCATGTAGTACGGCCGGTAGAAGACTCGCCTTTCGACGACATTTGCAGCGAAGCACGGGATACGCGGGTTCGATCCCGGGCGCGGCGCTCGCATTTTCGATGGAGGCGAAAATGCCAGAGGCCCGTGTACTGTGCGTTGTCAGTGCACGTTAAAGAACCCCAGGTGGTCTAAATTTTCCGGAGCCCTCCACTACGGCTTTTCTCTCCTATCTCTTTCACTCCCTTTCCCCCACCCCCCACAGAAGCTTAGCCGTGCTCCCTACATGGGCTGCAGAAATTAGCGTCCTTTCCTCAACCAAACCACAATCAATCAATCAATCAATATGCGCCAATTTTTTTAGAACGCAGCCGAATTTCCGCATGAACGGGACAATGTGGTGGTAGTCCTCCTGTTTGAAATGGCAACCACAGATGCGTAGGTCCGCGCGTCGATCGCATACAGGCAGGCCGACACGTCGCAGCCACCCCGCTCGCGTGCGTCCTTGAGAAGGTACACGGTGTTGCAGTCTGACACGTTGCCAGTCGCTAGGATCGCAACCCACAATGCAACAAGGGTCAGTCATGGTGCCAAAAAAACGAAAACAATGAGTGCACACGGATGGCGCAGTTCACGTCGAGCTGGAGCGCGTTGTAAACTGAGCAGGCGACGTTCGCTGTCTCCTGGATGTTACGTAATAATTATAGTCGTAAACTGCTATTGCGTACCATAGTTTTGCTATTGTTTTAACACAAAACAAGTATTGCTTTCTTCAACTGTTACAAACAACATATCTTCGCAGTTACGTTCAGAAAATTACGTGCACGTCACTGGTTAGGGCCAATCAGCGGCCTCCTCATCCATCGTTCGAAGGGCAGGGGCGTTTAAGAACGCCTTTTGGCGAGCCGCTGCGATCGTTTGCGATGCACGTGTTGAAAACCTTATTGTAAATTACACACTTTACGCAGAGCGCTGAAATCTGTCCTCTAATGACCCTAATGACTCGCTCTACCGGATCAATATGCTTGCACAAAATCGTCAAAACCGTTTCTGGGTCTCTTTAAAGACAAGCAAGACAATCTAATCACAAATAGTGATAAGCCGGGGAGTTCTATAGAAATCTGTACAGTAGCCGCGACATTCAGGACAATACTGAGAGAGATAGAGAGGGAGAGAATGCTTTATTTTAAATATCCTGAGGAGGCTAGCGGAGGTCCGCGAGGACATGGCTAGCCCGGGGGCTCCGCCCAAAATGGCGCTGGCACGGTCGAAGTCTTGCAGCGATGTCCCGAGCCCTCTGGACCGCCCGGAGCTGATGTTGGAACTTAGGGCTCATGATGGCTTTGTTCCAAGCTTCTTGAGTTGCGAGCTCTGTCAGGCTGTTGGCCGGGCACAGCCAGATCATATGTTCAAAATTGCTGTGCGCGTGGTCACAAAAAGGGCAGGTGGGGGTTGTGTCAGCATTGATCCTATGCATGACCGCGGGTGTGATGTAAGTGCGTTTCTGCAGTTGACGAAGTGTAATGGATTGCGCTCGGCTTAGTTTGGGGTGCGGGGCTGGAAAGAGCCGCCTGCCTTCCCTGTAGTGTGAGGTGAGTTCATGGTATGTAATGACCGGGTCCTTGTCGCTCTGCGGGTCTGAGTACACACGCCCCGACGAGGCAGCTGCCGCCGCGGGGTTAGTGAGTTCGCACGCTAGGCGATGTACCTCCTCATTGGGATTGCAAGGGCTAAGACCGGCGAGGCAGCCCGTGTGGGCCGGGAAGCAGGTGATGTGTATTTTAGCATTTTCCTCATCGGGTGGGGCTTCCTTGGCTACGTACTTGCGTATCGCCTTGGTAGCGAGGTTGGCAGTTTGTTTGGATACGAGAGCTGCTGCGAAGGTCCACGCGGCCATCTTCGAGTCGGTGTGTGTCTTGCTATGCGCTTTGCTGCTTTGGAGGTCTAGTGCGATGGCTAGGTCTTCAGCTTCGTGGGTGTGTCTGGTTCTCACGGAGGCGGCGGTTAGGAGCTTTCATCCGCGTCCGTAACTGCAGCGACGTAGGCCGGCCGTCCTGCGTACTTGGCTGCGTCTACGAAAAGCGCGTGCGTGTTATGCTTGCGTATTTTGTTTAATTCGTCGTCCCTCGTTCGTCGTCCCTCGTTGTGGACCGGGTGGATGTTGCGTGGTACTCGTTCCACGTTGAGATGAGCTCGAACATCTGTTGGTAGTTTGTACTCGTCAGGCTTGTAGATAGGGCTAATGTTCGCATCCTGCAAGATTTTGTGTCCTTCGAGGGGGCTCGATAACCGGGCTATCTGCGCCGCTCGCTGTGCCTCGAAAATTTCCTATGCACTGTTATGCAGGCCTAGTTGCATCAATTTCTCATTGCTTGTACTGATAGGCAGACGCAGTGCTGCTTTAAGACCTTTGCGCAGCA
The DNA here is from genome assembly GCA_013339685.2 of Hyalomma asiaticum. Taxonomy (NCBI): domain Eukaryota; kingdom Metazoa; phylum Arthropoda; class Arachnida; order Ixodida; family Ixodidae; genus Hyalomma; species Hyalomma asiaticum. The sequence goes on along the minus strand of CM023483.1, from coordinate 136,976,608 downwards.
GCGCATCTATTTTGTTAAGCCAAGCCTGTGGCATGTGTTGAGTTGCGCGTCCGTAGTATCAGATGGCGCCACCGTCGAAACGATTGCAGCGAACCTGGTGTCCGTGGCAAATGAAAGCTAGCTAACCCTAATAAAAAGTAAACCACTCGGCCACAGTAATAAAGAAAGACTTGTTCTTGAGTTAAATTATTATCAGCCACGGAGCACTATAAATTACCATTTTGTATAAGGGTTTTACAAACATGGTTCGGCGCGTCTCCGCCACTGCCGCCAGCACCGACGCTCGCTCGTTCGCTGCAGACGATCGTAGCAGACGACTCGACGACCGCGAGCGCGCTGTAGAAACGCGAAGGCGCCAACTACTGACAGCAATTATGGCGCTTGTGTTCTGCTGCACGAAATCGTGTGATGCATCTGGCAGGAGCGGCGTGCCCTTGTACACCATTCCGGCAGACAACAGATATTTAGTAAGTCCATATTGTAAGTAGTAAGTCCAACATAGTAAGTCCATATTGGACTTACTATGTTCACAAGCAAGGCAGCCGTGAGGGCAGGCGAGGGGCCCTCGCCACAATTCATCCAGCTACAAACACACGCACCACGTAAATAAACAGGCAATTACACGGGAAAGCAGCGCTGGGGCAATTAGTCACCAGAATGCAGAAATAGACGATTGAAGTAGCGCGTGCAACCGACCCGAGCTCGCGAGCACCATGGCGTTACCATATTGGACTCCCTTTTGGATTGGCTCGCCTCAAGCAGGATTTAGCAATCCAATCGCTTGCCGGGACTCCCACGTTCCACCACCATCGCAAAAAAGCAAAAAAACGTCCCCATTGGCTCTGTGGGCATGCCACTCCCTTGGTTAAGCTCCGCCCGTCTCCAGTTAAGGAAAGGGGCCGCATAGGCTACGTGGTTCACGAGGAACGCGTGATACGCTTTCATAATGTAACAATGTCTGATTTTTCAAACTATCAATAAATAACACCTGGAGTGGCGATTTTGTGCTAAAGCTGAAGCCGGCGGCCGCCATCTTACTCAGGGCATCGATTAACAGCATTCAAGTAGCACAAAAGTAAAAGCGTTTTCCTCACGCTTCTAATACCTTTGAAGCGGTCAACTTTGCTAGGCAGACAATCCTTTTTGTGCCCGTTTGTGCCACGGGTTTTTGAATGAAACATGAACATCGAAAAAATTTGTGTGCAATATCGCGGCATTGATAGTTGTCCAATGGCGGTCTATTAAATCAAAACAACGCGCTTTTACATTACAATTAGTCTAGGGTTTACATTAGCAGGTCAAGAACGCTTGAACTGATACTGGTTTCTGGACACGTAGGCAAGGTGTTAGGGCTGAACTAAGGGCAAAAGCCGGCTTCACTTGTCGCGGTAAGGTTCAGCGGCCGCTGCCACTCCAGCACTTTTTTAAAACCTCCTTGAACCCCACCAAGCAAGGTTGCATTCTTTTTATTGTGGTGCTGCTAAATGGTAGTAAAACGGCAAGTTGGGCCAGTTGGTTGGGATTCATTTTTTTCACTTGGTTACAGCGCAACATAGACGAGGACAACAGAAGGGAATGAACACCACAGCGCCGTGGTGTTCATTCCCTTCTATTGTCCTCGTCTATGTTGCGCTGTAACCAAGTGAAAAAAAGCTGCTAAATGGATAGGTAAATGTAAAAATTACACCATCTCCCACTAAACGAGACCATGAGGCGATGCGAAGCAGCACGGGGGGTGCACAGCGCGTTTGCATCGGTTTGACTAGGTGTCGCGTTTGCATCGGCTTGACGCGAGCAGACGCTGCCCGCGTCAGTTCTGTCTCTCGCGGGGGGGGGGGGGGGGGGGGGGGGGGAGGGGGAGTTCTCGTTCCTTGCGAGCTGGCGAAGCGTCCATCGAAGAGAGAGCGTTTCCATAGTCAACACGCGCCGCTCGGAGAAGTGTGGAGAGGAGATGTGTGGAGAGGGCCACATGGAGAAGGAGAATGGAGAGCAGGTGTGTGGACAGGTTCGCGTGGAGGGGGAATGGAGAGGAGGTGTGTGGAGAGCGCTGACGCATGCGCAGTAAAGGTGGTCACGCCGCACACCACCGCTTAAGATGCAGTTGACGACACTATCGAGAATGAATACTATACTCGACGACAGCTTTCCTTGACAGCACTGTGGAAGCTACAGAGCCGAATCGCCTGCATGCGCGCGCGCCAGGAAATAGTACCTATTTTATTTTCTGATTCTAATGGCTACTTGGCCCGAATAAATAAAACGTTCTTCATTATAAGGATAGAACAAGTATGAGAAGCTGTTCATGGAAAAGAAGTTATCGTGCGCCCTAGTTTTTGTTTCCCTTTTTTATTTCTTGGACGGCACCACGTTTTCCGCGCGCCTGCTGCGTCTGCTGCTTGCTCTTGCAGTAAACATGGCGTCCCCGGTGCCGGCGGTACCGTGTGCTGCCGCGAACTCTCCTTTTAGTTCTCCGAGGAGGCTATACGCTAAGTGTGACAAGAAGTGGGTCTCCAAGCAAACCAAGCAGGTTATCTGCAACGTCTACGCTGGAGTAAGGGGCCGTGAGCCCGAGCTGTCGACGAATTCTGTGTGCCGGACTGTCGCGGAACTCACCGGAGTGAGTATGCGAACGGTAACACGAATCAAGGCTGAAGCTCTGCGGGCCCCACTTTCCTCTCCAAAGCGTAAGAAACTGGATATCTCGGTCTCGGGCGAAGCTGGGAAGCGCATGACCGCCAAGACGAGGCTGCTGCGCTACGACACGTTTGCGTTGGCAGCATTGCGGCGCAAAGTGCACGGCTACTTCATGCGCAATGAAATGCCTACGGCCGAGAAGCTACGCAACGACGTCATCAGCGACACTGACATGGACATGCCGACGATCAGCACTCGCACGATGCAACGAATGCTGAACGACTTGGGGTTCCTCTTCCGAAAGAGAAAAAGGAATTCCGCATTGCTCGAACGAGACGACATCGTTGCTTGGCGTCGAAAGTACCTCCGTACAATCCGAGAAATGCGGAGGCAGCAGCGGTAAGTTGTCGCGTTCTTTTAATTACTGCAAACTTTCGTTGCGCGTGCTTGTTGGTAAAAGTGTAGACGCGAATGGTCAGCATGCTTGTGTACCTAATGGTGAGCGAAAACGAGAGGTATGCTTTGCATCAGTGATCGCCAAACGTGTGCTGTTGACGCGAGTGATCGAAAGCCTTACACAATCCTAACTTAAGTCGCAGCGAAATTCCCCAGTAAAATAAGGTAGCTGTTCGTGCTTGTGCTTGTACGGTGGATAATAGTATCAGCCGAGGATGCGATGATCTGTGCCGAAGATGTAACTGATCGTTACGCTATTGCAGAATTTCCTGTCGCATTGTTTGGGAAGATTTACTGCCTTTCCGCGTAGGAGCAAGGAATCTGAATGGCTTGAAGGAAAGAATAGCTAATTCGGCGAATATGCTGTGCACATGATTGGGGATGTGGTTTCATTAGCTTTTATGAGCAGCCTGAAACACGTTTTGTAAACATTCGCTTCAGTCTTTCTCAGGGGAAGTTTTGCCAGCTCATCTTTGTTATATGTATTCACATGGGTTTTGTCAGTGGATCCTTCGCGCTGTAACAGAGGCATAACTTTTAATCAAGGCCGCTGGTTTATTAATGGGCTGTTGCCAGTTAAAGTACGCTCTTAACTATACGACTGATTTCTTTTCTTTTACAGGACCATATACTACCTTGATGAGACCTGGGTAAACGCTGGCCACACTAAGGAGACCGTATGGACAGACACCAAAGTGATGTCCCGGCAAGACGCATTTCGTCAAGGCCTCTCAACAGGTCTCCGTGCACCGAGCGGTAAAGGAGGACGCCTGATTGTTTTGCATGCTGGCAGTGCGGAAGGCTTTGTTGATGGAGCCGCCCTTGTTTTTCGTGCCAAGAAGGCGCTGGTGATTACCACGCAGAAATGGATGCTGCGCGTTTTCAAAAATGGTTTGTTGAACAGTTGCTACCGAACATCAAGCCACGCAGTGTGATTGTGATGGATAATGCATCATATCACAGTGCTCAAGTTGAAAAGGTGCCAAGTTCATCATCAAGAAAAGCCGACATCCAGTGCTGGTTGAAATCGAAAAGTATTCCTTTTTCGGATGACTATCTGAAGAGCGAACTGCTGCAGCTCGTTAAGCAGAATAAGCATATGTTCCTTGCTTACCAGATTGACACACTTGCCAGCGCTGCCGGTCATGAGATTGTGCGCTTGCCTCCTTACCACTGTGAGCTCAATCCAATAGAGCTCGTGTGGAGCCAGGTCAAAGGCTATGTTGCTTCAAAGAACACTGACTTCAAGATCGATTCAGTCGAGAAGCTGTTGCTGGAATGAATCGTGGGTGTGACCCCGCAGAACTGGTTCCGAGACTGCAATCATGTGATAAAGCTTGAGGATGAGACATGGGAGCGGGATGGCGTTATAGACAGCCAAACAGAAAGTCTCATAATTTCTTTGGGCACAGATTCGAGTACTTCTGATGAGTCGTGCAGCTCTGAAGTGAGCGGAATTGATGAACTGCCATGAGCATCTCCATGTGTGCTTTTTCAAAGCTTCAACCAAAAGATTGCACGCGTGCCTAACCAGAAACTGTGATATTGCTTTTGAGGTCCATCAGTCACTGCTATTTAGTTACTTTTTATTGCTTATTGACTTCATTTTAATTTAATCTGCTGATTTCTCTATGTTTCGTTGCACTTCGTGTATGTTCTGGTTAAATTGCCGTGGTGTGATAATAATTGTTGGGATATTGTGTGCCAAAACAACAATGTGGTTATGTGTTATGCCGTGCTAGAGGGTTACACAAGTTGTGACCACCCGGTGTTGTTTAACATGCACCGAAACATAAGTACACGGGCGTCTGGCATTTCTGATCCATCAACATGCGACAGGCTCAAACCTGTGCTTTTTGTGTCAGTGGCCGTGTACTGTGCGCTGTACTGTCACAGCGGCTCTGATGTGATGATGTATCACAGCCATGGACTTTTACATTATACGCTGCATCAGCGAAAACCACATTTCTTAGTTCAGGATTGAAGTGTTAAAAATTGTGTTCATTTTTCTGTGTGATCTCATGCCGGTAGTGCTTGATGCATTGTTTCATTGCTGTCTCAATGGGACCTGAAAGTGTGATACTGCTTCTTGTCATTGTTTTGTTTTTCATTTACTCATTTCCTAATGTATTCTACCATCTCATTCTCGTTATCAATGGTTCCTGCTCTTACCTATTTGATTTGTTTATTATAAATGGTTCTTATGGCAAGCAATGCCAGCAACGAGTTAGTGCAAGCAAAAGGTTACGGCTATCACGTTCTGTGCCACAAGTGCAAAATGTTATGTCGACATGGAGTGCAAGCAAAAGGTTACGGCTATCACGTTCTGTGCCACAAGTGCAAAATGTTATGTTGACAGAGTTCCAGCAACGAGTTATGGTTATCATGTTCTGGTCACAAGTGCAAAATGTTATGTTGACAGAGTTCCAGCAACGAGTTATGGTTATCACATTCTGTTCCACAAGTGCAAAAATGTTATGTTGACAGAGTTCCAGCAACGAGTTATGGTTATCATGTTCTGGTCACAAGTGCAAAATGTTATGTCGACATGGAGTGCCAGAAAAAAGTTATGGGCATCACGTTCAGTGCCACAAGTGCAAAATGTTATGTCGACATGGAGTGCCAGAAAAAAGTTATGGGCATCACGTTCAGTGCCACAAGTGCAAAATGTTATGTTGACATAGAGTTCCAGCAACGAGTTATGGTTATCACATTCTGTTCCACAAGTGAATGTTATGTTGGACAGAGTTCCAGCACGAGTTATGGTTATCATGTTCTGGTCACAAGTGCCAAATTTTATGTCGACATGGAGTGCAAGCAAAGGTTACGGCTATCACGTTCTGTGCCATAAGTGCAAAAGTTATGTTAATAATAATTCATGGTGGTAACGTACGGAAAACCACGATATGATTATGAGAGACGTCGCAGTGCAGGGCTCCGGAAAATTTTGACCACCTGGGGTTCTTTAACGTGCCCTAAATCTAAATACACGGGCCTCGAGAATTTTCCCGTATGGCTGTGATACAATAAAAGATATGAACTGTTTTTATGCATGCTTTATTTTTTTCTACCAATAACAATTCGTATTATAGACAATACCTGTTACATACTGCATGCACAGGGATGGCAAAAAACAACGGTGGCCATCACACTACATGAAGGCGCTTCACCAGCGAAGCTCGATAAAAAAATCTGTATCAGTCTCTATTCAATTAAGCGTAAGCTCTCTTAAAATCTTCCAATTCAGTGGTATCATGGTATTTGCGTATTTTTGCTGCGGTGTGTGCTTGGAGACGTTCGTCATCTCGCATAGTTTGCATAGCTATTATATTTTCACGGGGTCATGACGTTGATGAAGGCAGCAGTCGGCCGGTAAACGGAAAGTCGGATTACAGCAATGCACACAGGCGCTGATAGCGGCGAGTACAGCATCGGCCGTGGAAAAGCTGCTCATCGTTGGGACGCGCCGTCTTTTATACATCACGCATCGAACTTTCCAGCCTTATCACTGGTGGCCGCGCAAGCTCTGAAATAAGCTTGACTGTTCGCGTCTTGCGCGCAATCTTAACAACGATCTACAACAATTGTGAGGCTTCTCGAACACAGAGGCGCAGTCTGCACCGATCATTGCTGACAGTCTTTGTGGGCGTAAACCGAATACAGCAAAACTGAAACAAGACAGGCCCGTGGCAGGATCGTGCCGCAACCGGTCTTCCATTTCGCCTGTACCAGGGCTCAATACTGTAAACGTTAACATTCGATCACGTGTGGCGCGTACCCGTATATACTGGGCTGAACACGGAACCTAAACTTCACTGTTATAAAGACTGAATAATGCTGGGAAAACGTTCCGAACAGCGGAAACTTTTATATGTACCAGTATATATACAGCACAGTAACTAGCTGCATCTATGCACTCTGATCAAAGTTTAACTCTGACGTTCCCATTTTGCATGCATACATTTTGCTAAACACATTAGCGCTGCGAGCAAGCGAAAACCGAAACTGGAACTGAAATCGGCTGCAAGCAAATGTGCGGAGGCCCCGCCTCCGTAGCCTTCGCTCCAATGTCAAGAAAAGCTGTCGCCGAGTGTAGAGCAATGATTTTCGAGGACTGCGGTATTGCCGCGATAGGCATGCTTGCAAAAGAAGTGGTCATACCAAACTAGAATGCCTGCGCATGCACGTACGAGTGACACTTATTGTAAGGGTGTACTTGGGCTCATTCCGAAGCACACACGTGCCGATGATTCTAACAGGAGATTTTAGGGGCGAAGCTCCTTAAGGCGTGGGTCGTGCGTCCATAGTAGTAGTAGTAGTAGTCGTAGTAGGTAGCCACCGGCGCGTGCCTGCCGGAGGGCACGCACGCGCCGAGGGCGAGCGCGTGGCTCCCGGCGCTCGCCCTCGCCGCGAGCGCCGGGAGACACGTGCTCCCCGGCAAACTCGACACTGCCCCGGCAAACGCGAGAGACAACGTTGGCGCAGGCAGCGTCTCCTAGCGAGTTTCTTGATTGAGAAATACCGACTGCTCGCGTTGGAGAAGCGTTCACCGGCAAAACCCATATATACACACACACACACACACACACACACACACACACACACACACATATATATATATATATATATATATATATATATATATATATATATATATATATATATATATATATATATATATATGCACGGGATCTTGACTTGCAATGAAGTGCCGGTGGGAGATTTCACTTGTGCATTGTGCATAGTTGAACCGTGAGGATTCGTAGCATGCGCGTTAACTAAATTAATCCAGAACTCGGCACGATCTACGATGCACATCCCGAGCTTCGCCCACTCATCATCATTCACTCCGTGGATATGCTGTAATTTTTTTTTGCTGATTCAGATGCTTGCACAGCAGTGTCAAAGATAAAGTTTCGAAATCACGAAGTTCACCCTGCCATTTTAGAATTAGAGCTGCAATGCCGACGGGAACAACGCATGTTGATCCTTTAGTGTAACACTGACTGCGTTGTATTGACGCCATCGAGAGATGGAGAATTTTTGCGTGCGCCCACCTGCAAGCAGCGTACGACGCGCAGCACTCCAGCTGTAGCTGTACGGACCGTGAACTTACCTTTGCAGCTCCGGGAAGGAATAAACACGGCAGAGAGTCATCCTTAAGGGTTTTTTTTAGAACGCAGCCGAATTTCCGCATGAACGCGACATTGTGGTGTTAGTCCTCCTGTCTGAAATGGCAACCACAGATGCGTAGGTCCGCGCGTCGATCGCATACAGGCAGGCCGATACGTCGCAGCCACCCCGCTCGCGTGCTGCCTTGAGAAGGTACACGGTGTTGCAGTCTGACACGTTGCCAGTCGCTAGGATCGCAACCCACAATGCAGCAAGCCCCGCCACGGTGGTCTAGTGGTTATGGCACTCGGCTGCAGATCCGAAGGTCGCGGGATCGAATCCCGGCCGCGGCGGCTGCATTTCGATGGAGGCGAAATGTTGAGGCCCGTGTGCTGTGCGATGTCAGTGCACGATAAAGAACCCCAGGTGGTCGAAATTTCCGGAGCCCTCCACTACGGCGTCTCTCATAATCAGAGCTGGTTTTGGGACGTTAAACCCCACGAATCAATCAATCACAATGCAACAAGGGTCAGTCATGGTGCCAAAAAAACGAAAACAATGAGTGCACACGGATGGCGCAGTTCACGTCGAGCTGGAGCGCGTTGTAAACTGAGCAGGCGACGTTCGCTGTCTCCTGAATGTTACGTAATAATTATAGTCGCAAACTGTGATTGCGCACCATCGTTTTGCTATTGTTTTAACACAAAACGAGTATTGCTATCTTCAACTGTTACAAACATATTTTCGCAGTTGCGTTCAGAAAATTACGTGCACGTCACTGGTTAAGGGCCAATCAGCGGCCTCCTCATCCATCGTTCGAAGGGCAGGGGCGTTTAAGAACGCCTTTTGGCGAGCCGCTGCGATCGTTTGCGATGCACGTGTTGAAAACCTTATTGTAAATTACACACTTTACGCAGAGCGCCGAAATCTGTCCTCTAATGACCCTAATGACTCGCTCTACCGGATCAATATGCTTTCACAAAATCATCAAAACCGTTTCAGGGTCTCTTTAAAGACAAGCAAGACAATCTAATCACAAATAGTGATAAGCCGGGGAGTTCTATAGAGATCTGTACGCGACATTCAGGACAATACTGAAAAAGAAAACAGTTCACAAGAGGTAAGCATCCCACCAGTAATGGCAGAAGAAATAAAGAAAAATTCGAAAGAAATACAAGATGGCAACGCACCTGCTGAGGATCGGATAACAGCAGACATCTTGAAGGACGGTGGGCGAAATATGCTAGAAAAACTGACAATACTGTACACGCAATGTCTTATGACCGCGGGTGTAGTGGAATTTTGGAAGAATGCGAGCATAATCCTAATCCATAAAAAAGGTGATATGGAGGACCTGAAAAGTTACAGACCGATCAGCTTACTGTCAGTCGTCTAAACGTATTTACCATGGTACTTGTTAACAGAATTACTGCCGCCTTATATTTTAGTCGAACTAATGAACAAGCGAGACTTCGTAAAGGCTATTCAATCATATTCATACGGTCATTCAGGTATAGAGAAATGTGCGGAGTATACCCAACCACGATACATAGCGTTCATAGATTACGAGAAAGCGTTTGATTCCGTCGGAACCTCAGCAGTCATGCAGGAACTGCGGAATCAGGGCGCCGACGAGCGTTACGTAAGAATACTAGAGGATGCGTACAATGCACCCACAGCCACCATAGTACTCCCCATGGAGAGCAGTAAGATGTCTATAAGGAAGGACGTCAGAAAAGGAGACGCCATCTCTCCACTGTTATTCACAGCATGTTTGCAAGAGGTATTCAGAACATTAGATTGGGGACATGTGGGCGTAAGGTTTACTGGAGAATACCTCAGTAACCTCAGATTTGCTGATGACTTTGCCTTGCTAAGTAACTCGGGGGACGAATTGCAAACCATGATTACCGAACTGGACAGGCAGAGTATAATGGTAGGCCTCAAAGTTAATATGCAGAAAGCTAAAGTAATGCTCAAAAGCAGTGCGAGAGCACAGCGGTTTGATAGGTGGCGAGGCACTGGAAGTAATAAGCGGATATATCTAGGACAAGACTTGCAGCCAGGTTCATATGTTCAAGATACAAAAGAACAGACTCAGTTACCGAGATGCTAAACTCATGTAAATTGGAACTGCTTGAGATTAGGCGAAAGAGGACCAGAATAAAATTACTATTTCAGATTCTTCAGGGTCAAATAAATATTGATAAAAGTATGTACATACGGGAACCTGGTAGAATTATCAGAAGAATAAATCATAGTGCAGCCATTAGAAGATATGCCACCCGCACAAACGTCTTTCGGTATTCGTTTTTCCCCAATGTTATCGAAGACTGGAATGCGCTACCTGCAGATATTGCTGAGTGCACGGATGCAAGGGCTTTTAAACAATTGCTTGATAACTATGTTACCTAAAAATAGTTGGATGGTGTGTTGATGTTTTGCTTTCTTTTTGTCATGCCAATGTTGATGATTTTTTTTCTTATTGTTGACAGTTGACATTACTTGAGTGTACATACCAATTATTACTTATATGTACTCCCTCCCTGTAATGACCCACAAATGTGGGCTAACAGTATGCTGGAATTAATTAATTAATTAATCATGACACCTGATCCCATCCATGAGACCAATATAATTAGAAGGATACGAATAGAGTGGAGGGCAGTTGGCAGACGTTCTCAGATAACCAATGGCAACTTGCCATTATCCTTGAAGAGGAGAACGTATGACAGTTTCATCTTACTGGTACTCACCTACGAAGCTGAAACCTTGGAGGGTCGCTAAAAGGATTCAGGTTAAACTGAGAACGGCTCAGCGAGCAATAGAACGGAAAATAGGTGTAACGTTAAGGCACAAGAAGAGAGCGAGTGGGTCAGGGAACGAACGCGTGTTAAAGACATATTAGATGCTAAGATGATTAATTCGACGTGGGCAGAGCACGTAATGCGAAGACAGGATAACGATTGGTCGTTGAGGGTAACAGAGTGGATCCCTAAAGACGGCAAGTGTAACAAGAGGTGCAGAAGGTTAAGTGGGTGGATGATATCAAGAAGCTTGCGGAGATAACTTGGTCACAGTTGGCACAGGAGCGGGGAAATTGGCAATCGAAGGGAGAGGCCTTTGTCCTGCAGTGGCGTAGATAGAATGATGATGATGGTGACGCTGATGTTCTTCAGTTGACAGTCGGCGTTCGTATTAACCACTCGTTTTCCCTTGTATCTGTGTCTTGCACGCATTTGCTTTATAAACCATTGGCAACTCACTCAGCTTTCTGTTCTTTAGCGCGCCTAAATTACGTAAAGAATGACTCCCACTGACACTCCTTGGCAGGTCAGGACACCATGGCTGTGATAAGTCGGAACGGCAGCATATGGTTGGGTGCTGTGGGCGTTCTGCTGATTGTTTGTTGGGTTGTTGAGTGTGTCTTTATCTGCATGAAAATATTCGCTTCGTGTGCGAGTCTCATTTAGTTCTGATGTAGCTTAGTCTACCAGACTAGTAAAGAGATTGCGCTCTTTCTATTTTTTAGTGCATTTTAAACCATGGCTGTAATTTAAATACGGGATGTCGGTTACACGGACGGACAAGTCCGTCGAACCAACGCTCCGTTCCACTGAGCATGCATTTTCCTTTTACGGAAGTGCCTCTGCAACATTTTATCGTCAACTTTCTCCGTAAACGGAGGAACATTTTCGTTGCAGTGTATGTCATTATACACGTGTGGCTCGTGCGACATACATCGGCTGAGGTTGCAAGCCTTCCTTTGATATCTGTACACTCGTCTGGGGATACTTTCATAGGTTGAAGTTTGAAATTTCTAGGCTTATTCTGATATGACAGGGTTCAGATTGTATAACCACGCTGCATGTTTTAAAAACGATAGTCTTTCTTGGAATACTTGAGCACCGAAATTTTCGTCTGCCTTTCTGTTTGTCAGTCTGTCACACGATTTAGCCACCCGGACACCCGGCACTTGCCTAACGCCCAGCCAACTTGAAGTGGTAGCTACGTTCATACTTGTGAACATTGTCGAAGAGGTATTAGCCTTCCGCTAGAAGAGAAGGCGCAACATCTTAAGGGGGAAAGAAGACGTTGAAGTGAAGGTTGAGGCATTAAAGATGGACGCCGGTTCCATAGCCGTGTATTCTATTGTGTCCTTGTAAATAGGAACGTGACATTATTTTGGCGTAGCCGACAATCGACTAGAAGATGTAGGTGACCTTCTCCTTTGATGAGGCCTCGGCGGAGAATATCATCTTTTCAAAATACCAATCTAAAGATGAACCATCGGTGGACCTACCTCGGGAACTCAACTCTGCTGAACTTGGAGAAAGCTTCCATGGACACTGATGAACTACGTCGAAAAGGTGCTGTGAAAGTCAAGCTGCGTCTAATGACTTTTGACAAGCTAGTCCTTCTGCCGATGCGTGGAAAGGACTCGGGATCACGGTCTGCAACGGACGAGGTGAGCCTCATTTTGAAAGCTCTTCAGCTACAGCAAGAGCAGGTTGTGCAATAGAACCAACTCGTAACGTCGCTGATAAGATCCCTAAACGCCGAAAAGCCCACGCATAATTTTGTTGACCCCGACACGTTTGGCGGCTCGTCTTCAAGCCCAGACAGTTGGACAGAATTCTATGAATATGTCGCTGTGAAGAATAAGTGGCACTCTGACGACGACAAGATCTTTAACACGCGCACTTACACGAGAGGTGTTTCACGCAAGCGGTACGGGTTGCGTGTTATTGAAGATGCTAAGAACCTTGGAATGACTGGAAGGAGTCATTCTTGACAACATTCCGGACCAATCCAGTACAGATATGGGACACTGCACTTCAATTCAAATTCACGCAGGGCTCCCTTCTCGAGTACTTTTTTTTTTAGAAACGCCGCCTTTTAAAGCTGACGGAGCCTTTGCTACCGCCCCCTTGGTGTAGTCCTCCTAATAATGCACGGAGTGCACGCTGAAGTTCGGAAGCAAGTTCTAGTACGGTCCCCTAAAACTGCAGACGGACTTTTGAAGTGCCTTCAGGACATCCAATCTACTTCAGATGAAAAACACCTTACCACCACTTGCGGTCATTTCAGATGGTCTGTCGCGGGCTGTTCAAGCTGTAATGAACGAGAACCGAGCCGTATTGTGAGCCGCGAAGAGAAGTCGAGTTGGCGTGCCCCCACAGGTCGAGTGCATAACATCGATACCGACGCTGAGGAGCCTTCGACGACAAAAAACTAAGAGGGTGATCAGTCCGACCCGATGACCCCAACTGATACTGTTTATTTAGCTCGCTCTAGCCTACTTCACATTCCTCCTGTCAAAGTCGGCAACAGGCACATGATGGCCCTGGTAGAAAGCGGTGCTTCTGTGTCGATATTAAAGGCCATGCGAGCGGATGTGAGTCATATCCATAGCGGAAGAGTGCTACGAGTGCAAGGTTATGACGGAAAGGTGGCACTGCACAATCAGTGGGCGTGAGTAACCATCGACATTCAAGGTCACAAGATAGATAGTGAAGTATTGGTGATTCAGGGCGTCACATACGACACTCTCCTCTCCAGGCCAGACGTAAATAAACTGAAAATCAATGTATGCTGGGATGATGCGGTTTTAGTTGAAAGATTACCAAGGAACGAGACACAGGAGGGTAAACAAGATGACCTGCGAGTTGTAAAATGTGCAGAAGATATTGAAAAGGCATAGCTTGAACTCGTATGTGTAGGAAACTACCCACCAGCGATGACGTCATAAGCGGTCCCTTTTGAACTAAGAAGGCCGTCATCCGCAAATCACCTTACAACATGTCGAGAGAGCGGAAGATGTGGTTGAAGAAAGAACTACAGGAGATGCTGGACGTTGATATAATTCGACCGTCTGTATCACCCTTCGCCTCTCCTATAACAATAGCGCCAAAGGAAGATGGAACTTTCAGACTCTGCGCAGACTACAGGGCTCTCAATCGTCAAACCGACCTTATACCATTCCCCATGCCAAGGGTAGGCACGATTATAGATGAGACAGGTGGCTGCCAACATTTTTCTGGTATTGACTTATGCAAAGGCTTCTGGCAGATTGCGCTAACCGAAGAAACAAAAATGTACACTGTTTTTATAACGCCTTTTGACCTGTACGCTTATATTCGGCTGGAAGAACCCGCCGGCACGGTTCCGGAAGATTATAAACGAAGTTGTGAAGCCTTTCTTACGTGTATTTTGCAATGTGTACATAGACGATATTGTCGTTTTCTCAAAAACAGAGGCTGAGCATCAAGATCACTTGTCTCAGGTACTTACTGCATTGAGCACGGCGCACCTGAAAGTCAATTTTAAGAAAAGCGCCTTCTTTCAGAAAAAAAAGTTGTATTCCTTGGAAGAGTCTTTGATGGGACAACCAAAAGCACTAAACAATATTTCGTCGGGAGCATCTCCCAATTGGTTAAAGCATATGACGTACACTCATTGCCTGTGTTTTTGGGGTTAGCAGGGCATTTCAGGCCTTTCATAAAGGACTTTGCCATGAAAACAAGATGCCTCACACGCCTTACACAAAGGGAAGTTCCATTTGAGTGGAACAATGAATGTGAGAAAGTTTACCGCGCTTTGGTGCACAGAATCTCTGCTGACCCTTTTCTACGAATACTTGACTTCAATTTACCCTTTGAGCTAAACACCGACGCTTCACACTATGGGATAGGTGCAGTTTTATATCACAAGTGTCGAGATCCATCCGGCCGCGAAAAGCGACACGTCGTCGGGTATTACAGCTATACCCTCAAGCCATCTGAAGTGAACTACACCACTACTGAAAAGGAGGCACTTGCAGTCCTTAAAGCGATTCAGTACTTCCGCACTTACTTCAAAGGCACGAAGTTCACTTTGTTCACGGATCTTCAGGCTCTTACTCGTCTCTTCAATATGACTCAACCAAAAGGACGTATTGCAAGATGGGTGAACTACCTGCAGCCCTTTGACTTCGCCATCTCCCACCGACCTGGACCTCTCTTAACTGATGCAGATGCTTTGTCGAGATTAATGATACAACCCAGCAAAGAACAACCGGACGAAATTAATGAAGTGAAATTGTGGGAAGGCACTGAACATCTGATTTTTATTGAAGGTCGTTACCAAGCAGTCTACGGATGCCATGATACTTCCTTGCCTCTCGAATGTGCCTTTTGAAGTCATACACCTGGACTTTCCCCAACTAAATAAGAAACGAGAAGGAGTCAGAAAAACGCAAGCGTCTCTTCCGGCCATAGATGAATGAACACGGAGGGTCGCAGCACGCGCAGGAAGAGAAGATGCAAATAGCGTCATCGCTCTCCTCCAAAGAGATATGTTTCGGACAACGAGGACGATCGTGTGTGATGACGGTCCAGCGTTCAGGAGTGAAAGACTAGCAGGATGGTCTCGACAACATAATATATCAATCAAGTTCTGCGCGCCATACCACCCCGCGGCGAACGGACTTGCAGAGCGTGCAGTACGGGATGTCAAACAGTTTACAAGGATGTACGATAATTTTCCTGGTGGATGGAAATGCTCTTTAGAAGCGGCCATTAAGCACCATAACTACTCCTACACCAGTGGCTTAGGATGAAGTCCACAGTTCGCTTCATCAGGAGAAGTCCCTATTTTGCGGGTGGATCGCGAGTTGGGACTCCTAGAAAATCTCAAGGTCACCGAGGAACGGAAAGAAAGAGCATTGGGAGGGAGGTGCAGTATATGAATGAAGCGAAATTTTCACAAGAGACACAACTCGGAAATTCCGCACATTCAGGTCGCCGACCTCGTTCTAGTTAGGAAGGGTGTGAGAGATGCCAACGCGAAATTCTACGGCCCCTATTCTGTGACAAAGACAGCCTCTCAGCAAGTAATACTGAAGACGGTTTGGTACATCGGTAAGCGCGGATCAGTTGAATGTGCTTCATTAGGAAATGTTTTCAAGTATTACCCCAGGAGGGGCTAGCAAAAGAAACCCGGAAGGGTGAAGCGGTATTAGCCTCCCGCTAGGAGAAGAGGAGGCGCAACATCCTAAGGGGGAGAGAAGAGGACGTTGAAGTGAAGGTTGAGGCATCAAAGATGGACGCCCGTTCCATAGCCGTGTATTCTATTGTGTCCTTGTAAATAGGAATGCTACACTTGAGCACCGACATTTCGGTCTGCCTTTCTGTTTGTCAGTCTGTCACACGATTTAGCCACCCGGGCACCCGGCACTTGCCTAACGCCCAGCCAACTTGAACTGCGTTCATACTTGTGAACATTGTCGATTACAAAGCAAATATTACGCATATCTGAGGCGCAACATCAATACGTAAGTATCAGGTCGTGTGTTCCTTTACTATAATTACATAGCTACGTAATTCTAAAGACCCTAGTGTTTCTTAGGCTGCGCTAAAAACGCGACGCTATGCACGAAAAAGGCCTCTGCTGACCATGTGGGGCTGCCACCTGGCAGTTGCGCAGGGGTTCTGCACAAGCTCATGTTTCCCAACGGCGCTTCCAGATGGCGCCCATATCTCACGCAGCGTAGTACGGCCGGAAGGAGACTACCGTCTTTCGACGAAATTTTCAGCGAAGCACGCAGATATGCAGCCAATGTTTTCACATGGTGTCTAATTCTTTAACAGTCGATGTGTTTGCGAATAAGTTTGTTCATAGTTAGCGCTTTCATAACTTTCTTCCGCTATTCAAAGCCATTACCGTGATTTCGCTTGATTATGACCGTCATTATCGTGATGTTACGCGGTCCAGTATACAGAAATTTGCACCCAGCGGTCTAGTTTTTTTACCATAATCGCAAGCGTTATCAATAAAGAATGGATCCTTGTACGTTTGAGAAGCGCATTACTTAACGCAGGACTGGGAAGAAGGTGCTAAACCAGCGCTGAAATCCAAGTGAGCGGAAGCAATTCACTCCGTATTTTCTAGCAGCGAATACTTTTTGTTTTCATTAAAGACATGTTGGGACGAAGCGAGCAGAAACAAAGGCGGACTCTATGTGAGGGCGCATGAATGAGACAGCGGAACCCTTAAATACCTGTTTGTATAAATGTTCAATGTGTACTGCCCCCCCCCCCCTCGCTCTCTTCTTTCGTTTGTTTTTCCGGACTGCTATCTTTTCTTTCACATCCTGTTTACTTTTCGTGTTTTTTGTCGTTCCTTTCTTTAGTTTGATTTATTTCACCATTTCCTGTGTACTCACGACTATGCCTTTCTCTTGTTGTTAACGTTGTTCCTACAGAACACACCTGGCATCCATGAAATTTCAGTGTATAAATAAATAAATAAATAAATAAATAAATAAATAAATAAATAAATAAATAAATAAATCGCAATACGTTCCACGCAAACGCACGACAACCGCTAGAGCCGGCGTCTATGAAGACATGGCAGGCGCTCCGTTGTCCTTTGTGGCGGCGCCTCTCGACCAGGGAAGGGCTCGGCGCTGCAACCTCTGCAAAAGCTCATTCTAATTCCAAGGGCATAAGGCCAAATTTTTCACAGTTACTCTGTTGCATTGGCGTCCCCTCCTAAATTGAACTGTCTGTAACTGTTCCTTAGCCTTGTGAAGAACTTTCGAGAACAGATGGGGTGTGTGACCACGAGCTACCTCGAGCTCAGCAAGCCAACAAAACCCTAGCCGCCATACCACGGCAGAAGAGGCGAATGATCATAAAAGCTACTTAACCTCAAGGAAAGAGTTTGAGTGAAGTCGTCAGTTCTAATTTGAGGCCGAGGCGAGATTTAGGATTCGAAGGTCATCTGTGCGCCTTTTCCTACACTCGCTGCCATTCAGAGTCCGAAGGTCTGATCCGAAAATTTACTGCTTCGCTTGAGTTGCATTGTATCGGTGCGCTCTTCTATACCAGCACCCTGGAATATCACCGATGAGCAGCCGAGACGACGACGTCATCAACTTTGGAAACGATATTACTAAGCATCCAGCAATATCTCTTTTGTGGGCACGGAGGCACGATGGAGGAAACAACGAGAGGCTTACGCATCTGTCTTTTCGCTCTGCAGGTTGGTTGCCTTTCCAAATTACCCTCTAGCAGCTTCCGATCAGATGATCCTTGACTTGTCGTGCTTCCATTCCCTGAAGCATTTCGCGAGTGTGCATTGTATCTTCGACGCCTCCGGCTCCTGGGAGGTGACATAGAATCAAATGCTGGTCCTATGATTAAAACTCAGCAAGAAAAGCTTAATTCAGTTTTTGATAGCATCAACGTATCGAAGCTAACAATGTGAGCCTTCTCGAATCCGTCAACCAGGTTTTGCTCCTTCACGCCACCTTAAAAAAAGATTTCGAATCTCTGACACAAAGAGTAGGCGAGCTCGGAAACAAACTTCAGTCAGTTTCGACATAGCACTCTTCCGCGAATGCGGAAAACATTTCCAAGATGCAAGTAATAATTGATGAATTGCAGTCAAAGGTGACAGGGAGCAATTCCGGGCTTGGCCTTACGCATGAGAAAGAGCTTTCGTGAGGTCAAGACAAAATAGATGACTTGGAAAACCGCTCCCGCCGGTCTAACTTACTTTTTTACCGAATTTGGACTCCGGTATGGGCGAAACACGTCTGTCCGGAAATATATCACACGGACACGTGCCAACGATGTAAGAAGGCACGGGCCACCCAGAGCCATATACTCTGGGAATGCTCGCCTCCCGCACCCAACACCCAAGACATCGAGATGCCAGACAAGATCGGCAATAAGATTACCAGCACAGACCTCGAGACTCAAAGGGCCGTCGTCCAGCACGTCCTCGAGCTCCTAGACCGGCAGAAACCCGAAACGTCGTCTCGCTCGCGGGGCAACGGATAAGGGTGGACGCAAGGTCTAGGACGAAGATACGGAGCATCACAACGAAGGCAAGATTACCCTCAGAGACAAGATCCAGCACGTGCCACGTTCCCCTTGGAGCGCGAGGCGGCCAGTGCTCGCCTTCGGGCTTGTAGTACGGCCCCCGCCTCCGTAGGGCAAGCGGGCACGCAAGAGTCTCCATCCCTATCCGCTCCCCTGTTTTGCCGGATCGAACCAATAAAGTTGTTCTCTCTCTCTCTACCGAGTCGCCGATACTGACGGTTCCGAGTCGTAGGAGGCCTCTGAGAGAATCGTAAAAAAAGCTCTGTTCAAGCCATTTCGGCATATCAGTTTCCTCTGTTTCTAGAGCTCGCCGCCTGGGTCGGTTTTCACCGGATAAAAAGCGTCCAATCATTGCTAAATTTTTTAACGGGAAAGAACTCGAATAAATTTTGAGCAAGGGCTTCAAACTGAAAAACGCAACACTAAGCGTAGCACGAGACTACTCTGAGGCCGTGCGCGACAAAAGATGCAAAACTACTGCACTTTTCAAAGAGCTTAAGAAAGGACGGCGACGGTATTCGTCTCGTTTTCAATAAGTTGTTCGTTAATGATGACGTTTACATGTGCCGACACGGAGTCGAACAGTGCTAAACAACTGTCAAGTCGCATCACCACTTGACGCATCTCAAATGTTTATCCCCTACATGTCTTTTCGTATCACCAGCCAGTGCCTTCATATCAGCCATCTGAAGCAAACGAATCATCAACCAGTTCCCTTGATCATGAACACGGCTTTCATTTTCCTTACAATCAAGCCAGAAGTAACCCCAGTAAACGGAACAAAAAACGTTCATCCCAAACCTCAGGAGTTAAGGCATCGACAACGAAGGCATCACACGAAATAACTTTTGCAAACGTGAATGCGCGCATCATCATGAACAAATCAGATGCGTTAGAATCGTTGCTTATCGGCCTAATACTCGATTTCTTGGCCGTTACTGAAACGTGGCTAACAAGTGATATCGAAGATGCTGAGCTAACACCCCCAAATTACGCGATCACACGCAAGGATAGACCAACACGAGGCAGAGGCGTAGCTGTCTTTATAAGTAATAGAATCCCTTTCACATTACTTCCAGACGTAGATGGTGTAGAGGCTGTATTTTGCTAACTAAAATTCACAACTCACGTTATCGTTCTCGGGTGTGCACACCGCGCCCCTTCGTCGAACCTTGTGTGTATGGATGCTCTGTGTGCATGTACATGCGGCGTCACGCATCTAATGCCAGAGTTATTCTAGTGGTGGACTTTAATCTGCCTGACTTCAACTGGGGATCAATGCAGTACCAGAGCGCCTGCTCACAAATCATTTATGATTTAATGCTTTCTTTAAACTTTTCACAAATAGTGACGCAGCCTACACGTGTACAGGGACAAAACCCGAGTGTGCTGGACTTAATCTTTCTTACTGATAACTTTCCGATACACGAAGCAAAGATATATAACTAGATCGCATTTCAGACCACAAAATTACTTATTGTAGGGTGCCTATAAATGACAGAAAAACGCCGTGCATACGCAGGGGAGACATTTCTAGACTTTAGTAAAGCTGATGAATTGGCAACACAACTTATTGTTCGATGAATTCCCATCATTTCAAGAATTAGCGTCTGACTCCACTGCGACTATGGAAATGTTGCGGCATAAATTCAAAGAATTTGTTCCTTATTGCTTGCATAACCACGTCCCATCGAAAAAAGAAGACCAGAAAGATGAATCCGTGGGTCACACGTGACGTTATACATGCTAGAAGAAAGGTGAAACGTTTGAGGAAAAATCTAAAAGAGAAACCGAAGATGTATAGCCGACAAAACCTGAGCGCAGGCATAACTGATATGAAAAATAAAATAAGGGCAGCCAAGTATACTTATTTTGAGAAAACTCTACCTCGGTTCATAAAAAGTTCCTCAACAAAATTTGGGCAATACATGAATCCCAAGGTCCGTAAAATGACCCAAGAAACGCCTGAAGAAAATGCCTATTCCGCAAACGCATTAAATAGCTATTTACAATTAATTTTTACAACTGATGACGGAAAACAGCCTTACGTAGAAATTAGAGACGGAAAATCCATTAAGGATTTATTCGTATCAGAAGCGGGAACGTTTAACTCACTATTAAAGTTGGATGGCAAAAAAAGTTCCGGACCGGACAATATACCTAACGCGTTTTTCAAAAAGCTATGCCGAATGGATATCAAAATACCTGTGCCTGCTTTTCAACCGATCATTGTCGTTGCGTACCCTACCAAAGGATTGGAAAATAGGAGAAGTGATTCATATACACTAGTCTGAAAATAAAAATGAACCTTCCAATTATCGGCCCATCTCATTAACATGTACTGTTGGTAAACTAATAGAACACATAATCTTGAAGCACATAACAGAACACCTTGAAGAAAACAAAATACTGTCACCTTCCCAACACGGCTTCCGCGGGGCATGTCGACAGTAACACAACTCATTGAAATGGTCCATGACGCCTCATTAAGCATCGATCATCAAAAACAAATTGCTCTTATTCTGCTAGATTTCTCGAAAGCATTTGAATCGGGTGTCGCATAGCAAACTTATCTTGAAACTCCGACTTTCTCTGGGCAAGGGCCAAATTCTTGACTGGATTACTGACTTCCTCACAGACAGGTCGAAGTTCGTGGAATTAAACCATGTGCAATCTTCAATCGTACCGGTGACCTCTGGCGTACCGCAAGGCAGCCTATTGGCGCCGGTATTTTTCTTACGTTTCGTTAATGATCTGCCTTCATCTGTTGATGTTGGATGCAGGTTATTTGCAGATGACCGCACCATGTACAAAGAAATGAACTCACACGATGACCATATCGCCTTAAATACGGCCCTAGAGGCGGTTTCAGCTTGGCGCAGTGGTTGGTAAATGAACATCAACTAAAAAAAGTCCGCGGTCTTATCCATAACTAGAAAAGAAAGCATTCATCCGATTTCAATTACGTCATCAATTCAGCTGCCCTTTCTAAATCACGAAATATAAGTACCTAGGGGTCATTCTGTCACATGACCTACGGTGGGACGCTCATATTCATTACATCACATCATCTGCGCTAAAAACACTGTTATTTATGAAAAGGTGATTACAGCAAGCACCACCACACACAAAGTTACTGGCCTACAATACAGACTTATTCGACCCATCCTGGAGCACGCAAGCACTGCCTGGTACCCGTACACAAAAAACTAACCAGCAAGCTCGAAGTTGTTCAACGAAAAGCGCTTAGGGTCATTTTTAACAAATTTAACCGAACAGATTCGCCTACGGAATTCCTTAAGAAGGCTGGACTACTAACCATAAAAAACCGGGCGATATTGGCACGCTTAAAGATAATGTACCAACTGTTACATGGTCACCTAAACATAGGCAAGTCCCGCTACATCAAGCTATCCGCAGCTAGAACTACCCGCCACAAATACTCTCATACCCTTGCCCCTTACCGATTTCACACAGATGCTTTCAAATTCTCGTTCTTCCCGCTTGCGATCAGAGAATGGAATAACCTGTCCCCCTCGATTACCAGTAGCATATCCTAGCCACTTTCTCAAAACTAGTAGAAGGCGACTTGATAGCCTCGCAAACTTAACATGGTGTTATGTGATCTTTTTTGTTATTTAAGTAAAGTGCCGATGTGTTTGTGCTTTGATAAACACGCTTGTATGTTTTCTTTTTTGTTAATTTCTTATTATTCTTTCTTTTTCTATTGTATGTACTTAATCACTGCCTTAGATTGTCCACCTGTTATAATCCCTCTGGTACTGACAGCATGTATAAATAAATAAATAAATCAGTCTGCTGGCTCGCGGCATTGAACTCCATAGTTCGCGATTCACGTACACTGACTTGAGAATCCATGCTACAAGAACAAGGTTTAGACAGTGCCAATCGTAAACAGACAAGAATGAAATAATGAACTCTATAGCAATATTTTTTCGCTCCCTTTCTCCTATGGTTCTTTCATGCGTAGTAAAGCACGGTTTAGATCAGCTTCAAGGAGTATTTTTCTTTTCCTAAGTGATACTGAAACTACAGTTTCACTTGCTGTTGTAAAGTATTCCAGATTATTATGACGGAGTTGGAGCATTAAGCGGTACAAGTTGTTCGCAAGCAGTTTTTCATAAACCTGAAGTATGGAGGGCGCCGCATGCCGTCTTATTAGCTTCAAATCCCGGTTTAACGAATTCTGTGAGGTATCTTGCTACCAGTAAAGGTGACGCTCCTCTTAAAGACATTGATGTTTTTCACTGCCTGTAACGTGTAACAAGGAAGCAATTTTTCTGTATGTATGAAAATAAATTTCGCGATGCAACCAGTGCGTACGCGCTTCATGGAGGCATGGCCAATTAGCTGGAGAAGGGTTCTTGCGCATGTCAGTTCTAGTTAGTTCCGTAACAATGGCAGTGAGAACAAACAAGGGACGTTCCCAGTCTCGCGAAACTCCTTGGGTTTTGGGTTGAGCACAGGCAAGAAAAGTACGTCTTGACAGCTCCAAGGCAGACAAAGTAGAATGAACTTGATTGCCGAGTAAAAGTCCGCACAGAGCCGGGAAAAGGCGCACGTGTGTCTTGGGGGAGAACACAAGAAAAGGGAGTGAGGTAACCAAAAGCGGCAAAAGTTCAAGTGCGCATAAAACTTGCAAATAATTTGCTTAACAGGTAGCGCTCACAACGTGGACAAGGGACCGCCAGCCGTCATAACGTATGAAGGAGCCAGCTGTTTGTCCATGCTCCAACCAAGCGTTCTTCATACTCAGACTTGTTTAGCTCAAACCGCCTGGGAAAGAAGAAGTACGACTAGGTCACTTGCCAACAATGCGAAGACCTCGAGCATTTGCTCCAGCCGTGCGGTCCTTTTGAAGCTCTGAGGGTGCTCTTCAAGACTTAGCAGTGCTCGTGACCTGACAAGAGCTAGCGGCGCGACTGACACGAATACGGGAGAACATGAACACATACAAGGCTCGATAGACAAAACAAACGAGCCTTGTTTGCGTTTATGTTGCCCCGTCTTTGTCTCAGACGGGTCCCGTTCATCCGAGTGTATGTACGAAGTCGGCGAAGCCCAAGTGGCATTGTAATAATAGTGCCGGTGTACGGGGCTGCGGGGCACTCACACGAAGACGTCACTTGTCGAAGAAAATATAAGATATGTGCTTATGGGCGTCCGTACGTAACTGTAGCCTCTCACTCTACCTCTGGCTGTCCTTTCTTCTTCCCTAATCCACTGATTATTGCAGTAGAAGTTGCCAGCCACTGATTATTGCCAGCTGCCCGAGCTAAACAGTTACAGGGCGGTTGTCGTCAAAAACTTTCGTTTTCTTTGGTTCTTTTTGTATATATTTCGTCAACCAAGGAACCGCTTACTACTATACTTGCCGTTGCTGGGGTACGCTGAAAACATGAGCACGTGAACGCGCACGCTTATTCAAAAAATAATTTAAGGAATTCAAACAGCCACTGAAAACAGCATTGTTGGGTGCAATATTGGAACCCGCGGTGTCCATGCAATGGGGCTGATTATTTCGGGAGCTGATTGCGATACCCTTGAAAATTACAGCACATGGTTTTTTTTTTCAAGTGCTTAAAGGAAAGTTGGTGCCTATACATGGGCCCAGCTACTCGTGTGATAGTGGCGCTCGTGATAGTGGGAATATAAACATTATGAAGAACACGAGGCTGGTTTGACTACAAAAATAAACATTCACACTGGTCCCATGATCACAATATAACATTGCTGAATTTGTATGTCAACGTTTTCGTGAAAGACGTATGTTTCAAAGGTCACAGGCCAAGCTTTTCTCGAGTAATGCTGAAAACGTGTAGGCTTCATTTCACTGTCCGGGTTGGTTGGAGGTCCACCGTGCGCGATGTGCAGGCAGCATCAAGGCAATCTGCGCTGACCGTGTCGGGAACCGTGTCTGAAGACATCAAAGACCTGCGCCAAGGAAAAGCGTCGTCAATAGAAATTTCTAGCACAGGGGCCTTCAAACACTGTGAGGGCCAATCTTTTGCATTCGTCTGTTCATCACCAGCAGGCTCTGTCGTCAGGGGAAGTGGGGAAGAAGGAATGCCCGTACCCTTCTGCAGTGGGTACGCGCAAGCTCGCGTTTTTTCACGCTAACCCTGAGGGTAACAGCGGAAAGCAAGGACAGCGTATCTGGGGACTTCTTGAACAGAAGTGCGGAAAGTCTTGGACCTAAAGCTTTTAGGGGCGAAGCTCCTTATGGCGTCACCCGTTCGTCCCCGTTGTCGTTTGTTTGTAACCACCGCTCGTTGAGTCTACAATCCGGCCATAGATGGCGCTACTTGTACTATATAACGAATGCATATACGCTGAGAAATGCAAAATCGCCCCACACTAGAGGGCGTTTTGTAGCAAAAGATAATAATAAAAGGTGAGTTTTATGAACACAGGATTTACGTCACACGTAGGGAAGGAGAGAGAGACGATCGCGCCACTGCGATCGCGTGTTCGGCGGCGGTTTGGCGCGCGCGCCTACAGAGGCTCGTCGACGGAGGATGGACAAGGCTGCCGAGCGGCGTGCGCGCAGGGCGGCGGCGGCTCGCGCTCGAAGAAGCGACCCCGCCGTGCGGGCGCGGGAGGCCGAACCTAGTCGTGATTCTGCGCGGCGGCGCCGCGAGGACCCTGCAGTAGGAGCGCTCACGTTACTCACGAGTTTCATTGAGGTGTTTGGCGAGGTATCTTTAATACATAAGAGCTTCGCCCACTCTCCATCATTCACCCCGTGGATATGCTGTCATTTTTTGCCTTTATAGCACCGGCACACATAGAAAGTACGAGTTTTCGAATTGGGATTCGCCCTCGCTGTTGGCACCTTGCGTACGGCCACAATGTCAGGCTACGAAAAAATCAAAACTGAAAGTTGATACACATATTTGACTTCACGCACGCACTCTTCAAACCAATCATTCAAGAGGTGTAGTGGCAATAATTTTTTTGTCATCCCCATCAGCTCTGCGAGCCCAAACTATTGGCCATTATAAGCCAAGGCAATGCAACTTGGAGACACCGGCCGCGTAAGGCTACGAGCTCTCAATTCGACAACACATCTTATAAGCGCGGGCGATTTCACAGCCAATCTTTCTTTTATGAGGGAGATCGAAAAAGGCGATAGCTTACGGCACCGGTTATTGATTGGTAAAGTCATGAGTTAGTCAGGAATCAGGTCACTTGGTTCCCAGATGAAAGCCGTCGCTTCGATAGGCGCGGCCATGTCTGTTTACGCGTGCCCAATGCAAAACACAAACGCACTTCACTTTTCGCGCAAGCGCGGTGGTCTCGACGCAACTTCACAGAAGCCCCAAAGCGTTTAGGACCCTATTCGAAAACTCCCTAATAACGCAGGGAGGTTGAAATGCCGACAATTTCGAACTTTCGTAACCTTCGCGGATCTTGAAGCGATACACTTAATCGGTAAGTTATCGCTCTCAGAAGATAACGTGAGCCCTCCCAGGAACCTTATTAATTTCGGGCTGTACTGATTGATTTGTGGGGTTTAACGTCCCAAAACCAGCTCTGATTATGAGAGACGCCGTAGTGGAGGTCTCCGGAAATTTCGGCCACCTGGGGTTCTTTAACGTGCACTGACATCGCACAGCACACGGGCCTCAACATTTCGCCTCCATCGAAATGCAGCCGCCGCGGCCGGGATTCGATCCCGCGACCTTCGGATCTGCAGCCGAGTACCATAACCACTAGACCACCGTGGCGGGGCGTCGGGCTGTACTAAATACCACCATGAGTAAATAACACGTGCGAATAAAGAAGCATGTGCCTAACGCAGTCAAGTTCTCCTTGTGCGGGGACAGAGACGCTATAGGCCATACACTTCCTTTGATTCGCGTAGTGGACGAAATTGGGCTTACTTGTGCCATGCTGTGCGTTGGTCAAACGGGTCGATGCAGGAACGACAGAGCTAGAGAACATGAGCGTTCTATTACAAGCCTAGCTTTTACTGCATTGCTATATTTTTCGTAATTCGTCTAGGTATTAAGTAAGCTTTTCCAATATTAGCATGCTCGGTAAGAATAGCGATGTCTTAGAGCCTGAAACGATGGAAGCGTATTACATTAGGAAGAGAAAAACGCTCCACCGAGAACTTCCTCTGGGAATTGCCTAAATGACGCGTAATCGTTTTCTACTTATCACCGGCGACTTCGTAATTGCATGCTGACGCGGTTCGTATGACTGCATGAAAAACCGCCAAGGGAAGCGTCAAATGGATAAGCGGGGTTGCAGCACAAACATCATAAGTGAGACCTGCATGAGACGATGGAGAATAGGTGAGTTGGGCACTATTCTGTTACGGCGATTCAACGTCGGGCGTCGGGGGCTTTTGTTTCGCACGATTGTTCTGCGTTGCGGCCTTCCCTAGAACGTTGTTGTCGAGCACACTGTCTTTCTCTCCTTTCTTGCGTTCGTCAGCGCCTTGTTGTATAGTTCCGCCACACGCCTCAAGCTAAGACAAAATACAAGCGATGTTAGTGCCACGAGTACCATGGGAACACTCTTTTCTTTTGTATAGCATATCCTACTCGCTTCCGGGGCCGGCTGGGAACGAAATTAACTGAAAAGCAGCCACCAATAATCAACAAAAAAAAAACACAACAGAACAGGCGCATTCATTTGTGTTGATTTTCTACTTGGTGGCTGAACCGACTTTAAACGCCCACCCGCTGGGGTAGTCTACTGACTACATCAGTTGAACCTGACTAGAAGGTCGCGGGATCGAATACCGGTGGCGGCGACCGTATTTCGATGGAGGCAAAATGCTGGAGGCCCGTTTCACTGTGCGCTGTCAGTGCACGTTAAGGAACTCCAGCTGGTCGAAGTTTCCGGAGCCCACCACGACGGCGTCTTTCGTAATTATATCGTAGCGCTGGGCCACAAAAACCCAGAAGGTATCCTTACGAATGACCTGAAATGTGCTAAAGAAGAAAGGAGACCCGAGAGGTGGACGACGCGTGCGCACGGTCCCCTGTGCTCATTCGCGCATTCCACATCAGTGTCATTTTCAACTTGCCCTTTCTGTCCACACATTTATGGCCGCGAAATCTAGTGCCCAAAGTCTCACAGATCGGGTAGGGGCAGCCTTCGGTTAAACCTACGTGACGATTAGAAGTAGCCCTTGTACAGGGTAGCCAGCCGGTCTCAGCACTGGCTAACATCCCTGTCTTTCCTCCTTTCCTCTTCCTCCTCCTTGTACTTAAGGATCGAACCATTTAGCTCTCCTTTGTTATAGACCCTGACTGATATCGTACGTTGCCTTTGTTTACTTGTTCGGGCAGTCGGTTCGTACGTGCAGTTTTGAGGAAATCGAAGAAGGCGAAAATACGGCTTCCACAATTTGACCTATCTAAGCTACCACGGTGGTGCTTCGGTTTAGTTTCTGGTATTCATGAGTGCTGATTGTCAGGCCCACCTTTGCTTTCCGTCATCAGTGACGCCTAGAAAGCATGTAGTGTAGTATAAACAGGGCGCATGTAGGAGAGCCAGCAAAAGACGAAGATGAGGACAGTTGTTGCTGCTCGTGCTTGCTCCGCTTGAACGGCTGGTCGATTCGGCTCTGCTGTCTTCAATAAACGCCTCACTAGCTCAACGCTAAACGCGTACTTTCAAGTGGTGGAGAGTGCTGGTTCTCTTTTCCATGCTGGAACTCCGTACCCGGACTCTACCTTCACCTTCAGCCATGACCGATGACGTTGCGCAGCAGAATGCTACCCTGCCTCGAGCTATCCGCTGTTCCAAGAGAGCGCGACCCCGTCCTCTTCAACGGCGCTGACGAGCAAGACGTCGAGGACTGGCTCGCTTCGTATGAACGAGTAAGCGTCAACAACAAGTGGGACGATACAGACAAACTTGGCCGCGTCCAGTTCTACCTGCGAGGAGTAGCAGAGCTCTGGTTTAACAACCACGAGGCTGAGATTTCCAACTGGCCCGCTTTCAAAACCACCTTTGTTGACGTCTTCAGCCGCCCGACAGTTCGCAAGCTCCGCGCAGAACAGCGCTTGCGTGATCGCGCCCAACTGTCTGGTGAGTGCTTCACTTCCTATATTGAGGACGTCGTAAGCCTCTGCCGCCGCTTCAATCCAGTAATGTCCGAAGCAGAAAAAGTCAAGCATATAATGAAAGGCATCGAGGACGATGCGTTCCACATGTTAGTGGCCAAAAACCCTCAAACAGTTGCCGACGTTATTCAGCACTGCCAGAGCTATGACGAGTTGCGGAAGCAGCGCACTGAAACTCGATGTCCCACTTCAGACTCGACCGGCAAGTCTTCGTTTACCGTCGGGGCCATATCTGCGGATCCTGGTCTATTAACGCAGCTAATACAGCAGTTTATACGCGAGGAAGTGGCACGACAGTTGTCTCTTGCGCCCTTTATTCCAGGCAATACTCATGGGCTCGCCTCTTCCTTGCGACAAACCATCGAAGAGCAAGTATCTGAGGCGCTTCCTCCATCGCATCAGCCGCCCCCTGTATCAGCACCCTTGACCTACGCTGACGTCACGAGGAGGCAGCCATATGCGCTGTCCCACGTCACGGACGCCGCTCATCAGCCAAACGCCATATACGCACCGCGCGCTCCGCCAGCACCGCACGTGCCCCCGTATCGCCGTCCCGCAGTCCCGCCTAGTAATCCTTGGCGCACACCGGACAATAAGCCAATATGCTACTACTGCCACCAACCTGGCCATGTGGAGCGTTTATGCTACCGGCGAGTCCCCCGTCCACCTACCGTGGACGAAGCCTACAGCTACGTCCGTACCGAGCCACCGCCGCCGATTCCTTCACATACCACTTCCGACACTTCTTCGTCTGCTCGCCGTACCTTCAACGCACGTCGGTCGCCCTCCCCACGACGACGTTCCATTTCGCCGATGGTCCGCCGTTCACCCCCCCGTCCAAACGGAAAACTGCCCGCCGCAGTTCCGGAGGCAAGAACTGCGCCGCCGTCGAAATCTACAAGCCCTCGATCTCTCCCTGCCAACGAAGTAATTGTATTTATTGAAGGTGTTGCCGTGCAAGCATTAGTGGATACTGGAGCCGCTGTGTCTGTGTTAAGTGAAGAAATGTGCCGCAAGTTAAAGAAAATTACGATTCCGCTTTCCGGCGTCTCCCTGCGAACTGCAACCGCGCATCGCATCAAACCTTCTATGGCGTGCACGGCTCGGCTAATCATTCAGGACGTTTTGTACGTGGTAGAATTCGTCGTCTTGTCACGTTGCTCGCACGACGTCTTACTAGGTTGGGTCTTCCTCGCTACACATCAAGCCGTTGTTGATTGTGCGCGTGCACAGCTAGAATTATCAGCGACCCCCACTGACGTTGGCTCTAGCGATTCCTCTCTTTCTCGGGTGGTCGTCGCGGCAGACATTGACGTCCCGCCTTTGTCTTGTGTTCTTGTGCCGATCTCTTGCGACTACGCTCCCTTCTCTAGCGCCATGTTGGCGCCATCTGAACCATTTACCTCACGCAAGAACTTCCTTCTTCCCAATGCAGTTCTCACGATTGAAAACTGTCGCGGAAACATTTATGTCACGAACCCGCTTTCGTCTCCAGCCACTCTATTCCGTGGTGAATGTATAGGCCGACTTGAGGACATCGATTCTGTTTGCGCCAGTAAAGTGCCCGACCACACGGCAAGTCTCGCGGCCGCCAGCATTAATCCCGCTACTCCGTCGGACTCATCCTCCCTGGACGTCTTTCTGCCGTCAATTGATTCGGCGTTGTCTAGTGATCAGCGGACGGAACTCTTGAAACTCCTCGACCGCTATCGGAATTATTTCGACCACAATCAAACCACCTTGGGCCGAACATCTGAAATCGTTCACCATACTGACACCGGCACCCATGCGCCCCTGCGCCAGCGTCCATATCGGGTCTCCCACGCTGAATGCCAGGTTATAGACGGCCAGGTGAACGATATGCTTAGTCGCGGCGCTGTACAGCCCTCACACAGTCCTTGGGCCTCTCCGGTCGTACTAGTGAAAAACATGATTGATTTGTAGGGTTTAACGTCCCAAAACCAGCTGTGATTATGAGAGACGCCGTAGTGGAGGTCTCCGGAAATTTTGACCACCTGGTGTTCTTTAACGTGCACTGACATCGCACAGCACACGGGCCTCAACATTTCACCTCCATCGAAATGCAGCCGCCGCGGCCGGGATTCGATCCCGCGACCTTCGGATCAGCAGCCGAGGGCCATAACCACTAGACCACCGTGGCGGGGCACTAGTGAAAAACAAGGACGGTAGAATCAGATTTTGTGTTGATTATAGGCGTCTTAACAAGATCACACGCAAAGATGTTTACCCCCTCCCAAGAATCGACGACGCGCTCGACTGTTTGCAAGGCGCAGAGTTCTTTTCTTCGTTGGATCTTCGATCGGGCTACTGGCAGGTGCCTATCGATAAAGCTGACCGCCCCAAAACTGCGTTCGTGACTCCTGACGGCTTGTACGAGTTCAACGTGATGCCGTTTGGCCTTTGCAACGCTCCCGCTACGTTCGAGCGTCTTATGGACAACCTACTTCGAGGTCTCAAATGGCACACGTGTCTCTGCTATCTGGACGACGTCGTAGTTTTTTCAAAGGACTTCAACACCCACCTCATGCGCCTCGCAGCCGTCTTGGATTGCCTTACAAATGCTGGGCTCCAGCTCAATTTGAAGAAGTGTCATTTTGCGGCCCGGAGGCTTACCATCTTAGGGCACGTTGTCAGCAAGGACGGTGTTCTGCCCGACCCTACGAAACTTCGAGCCGTCGCCGAGTTTCCTAAGCCATCAACACTCAAGGAACTCCGGAGCTTTATAGGACTATGTTCCTATTTTCGCCGGTTCGTCCGTAATTTTGCATCGGTAATGGCGCCTTTGACAAAGCTACTTGCTTCCGATTGTGATGACGCATTCACAACGCTGCGTCACCTTCTGACATCACCGCCGATTCTCCGTCACTTCGACCCCGACGCTCCTACTGAAGTCCGCACGGACGCCAGTGGAGTTGGCCTTGGCGCTGTTCTTGCTCAACACAAGTCTGGTTTCGACGAGTATGTCGTCTCCTACGCCAGCCGAACTCCCACCAGAGCTGAAGCAAATTATTCGGTCACGGAAAAAGAGTGTCTGGCCATCGTTTGGGCAATCACAAAATTTCGACCTTATGTATATGGCCGTCCGTTTGACGTCGTGACTGATCATCACGCCCTGTGCTGGTTAACGTCGATGAAGGATCCATCTGGCCGCTTAGCCCGTTGGGCATTACGTCTCCAAGACTATGACATCCGTGTCGCCTACAGGTCAGGCCGCAAACTTTCCGATGCCGACGCTCTTTCCCGCTCTCCACTTCCCCATGAGTGTGGCGCTGAGTCTGCTTCCAGCTACGATTTGGTGTCGCTTGCATACACTGACATGCCGTCCGAGCAGCGCCAGGACCCTTGGATAGTCTCTCTAATTGAGTACCTATCTCATCCGTCCCCACGTACCGCCACCCGTTCACTGCGGCGCACAGCTCGGCATTTCACCATCCGCGATGGTCTCCTGTACCGCCGTAACTACTTATCTGAGGGACGCAAATGGCTGCTGGTAATCCCTCGTCATCTACGTGCCGATATCTGCGCCTCCTTTCACGCGGACCCACAATGTGCCCACGCCGGTGTAGTAAAAACATATGCACGCCTACAACACCGCCACTCAGTCTACAACAGGCTTCTCTCCCTTCTTTCTTCTTTACGGCCGCGAACCTTCGTCATTTATGGACACTATTCTTCTGTATCGCCCGGACGCGTCAGAATCCACGCCTTTATCTGAAGTCACCACGTATACCGAGGAATGCCGACAGCTCGCCCGTTTCCTTTCCGCTCAAGACCAAGTGCGACAGAAGGATCGTCATGACGAAAACCTGCCTTCTCTGTCATATTCTCCAGGAGCGTTGGTTTGGCTTCGCGTTCCCTCGTCCGCTCCTGGCCTTTCCACGAAGCTACTGCCCAAGTATCAAGGCCCTTACCGTCTCCTACGTCAAGCATCTCCGGTCAACTATATCACTGAGCCTGTCGAACCATCCACAGACCGCCGCCGTCGGGGCCGCGAAATTGTTCATGTCGATCGACTGAAGCCGCACTATGACCCGCCAGTCGTACCTGTTCCTTAGGTCGCCAGGATGGCTCCTTTTCATCGGGGGAGTAATTGTATATAAATAGGGCGCATGTAGGAGAGCCAGCAAAAGACGAAGACGAGGACAGTTGTTGCTGCTCGTGCTTGCTCCGCTTGAACGGCTGGTCGATTCGGCTCTGCTGTCTTCAATAAACGCCTTTGTTACTTGCTGCTTTGTTACAGCAGCAGTGGTGACAAATGGCATTTTGAGTTGCTTAAGGTTCTTCTGCAGTGTTGTGCCTTCTCGGTCTTCCTCGCAACTAGAGCCTTATGCACCTTCACCTACAATGATGTGGCATGAGATTTTGCAGCAAGACACGGTAAACTTTGTTGTAATACGAAGACAACAAAGCTGACCGCACCAGCAAGATATACTTAATCAGCTTTACAGTGAAGCGAGAGATGCACTCCACCTATTCGATGCTCGCCTACACTCTGGTTTTTTGTACTGCGCAACACAGCCTTGAAACATAGTAATATAAGGTTTTTGCCTTAATATAGCGTGAGCTTACTTTCTGTTTTTGCGAACTGGCACAGCCACCATGGCAAGTGACAGATTAAAACAATATATAAAAATGGCAAGTTGTAAAAAAGAATCATTGTATGTTTTGTTGCCTGTACAAATTGTCAGTTATCAGCTATACATCAGTTATGTTATATGCACCAGAGACGAGATTGCTTGATTGCTGCATGATATGAGGTTGGAAAGGGACCGCGCATGCTTGCTGTTTGTATATATTCTTGGGTTAGCGCCTTGAATAAAGTAGCTGGAAGTGCCACTCTTCCTGTTGTTCTCTTCTTGTTTTATATCAACTAGGCCAACAGTCTTGTGAAAGACAAATGCGACAGTTGAGGCATCACTGCTAAACTGTTGTTTGCAACTCCATAAGAACAAGCAGTGCAAGACCCTTCTGTGTGACATAATATTTGCATTCAAGTGTTATAAATATCGCAATCTTTTCCTATACTTTAATAAGCTGGTAATTAGTCCTTGTAATGTCTTCAGTAAAGATGCAACACTTAAAGAGTCCCTCGACTAACATGCACATTTAGTGCACAGATTTTTTAACACGCTTGTTTAACATGTATATTTTTTTCCCAGGCATGGCTACAAAACAACATGCACTGCCGAGACACATCATTTCTGCCATGTATCCCTAGTTCATTGTGCCGTACTTTAGTTGGGTCATGTTTACGCATTAATGCACACTTGCTTTTCCTTTATGAATTTTAATAGAGAGATTCATGTACATGTGTTGTTCTCACAATTTCTTTCCTGGTTGGACCTTTATTTGTTTGCAGTACGTATTACATAAAATTAAACTACATAATGTGCAAACGTACACACTTCATTTGCAGAAATCAGTTTTATAATGCCATGACAAAGTTACATGGTGTTTTAATTTCATCACAAGATATGTTCGAAAAATGCATAATTCTATAAACTTATGCACTTGTAAAAGCAGGATTTATGTAGTAATGAAACCATTCTCAGATATGTCGGCAAGCTTTTTCTATTTAGTTTGGCATGGCTTCACACCTAAATATGCATGTTCACACCTGAATGGCTATTGAAGTGCAACACTGGTCCATACCCAAGAGGAAACTATAACCTACAGAAAAAGGATGCAACAAGGCAACTTCCCTGCATGATTTTGATTAGCTGTGATCTTTCACATTTTCTTCTATATAAGAACTGTATAAGAACGTTGCAGGCTGCTTGACCGCTTTTCTTTTTTGTGTGTGTTTTTAAGTGATGTGCTATAATGAACATCATAAACAAGACAAAACAAGTACACTGCAAGCATTTACGTGCACAAGTAATCTTCTTTGAAGTTTTGTTACATGCCATGAAGGTGTGTTGTTACATGCCATGAAGGGTTTACAATTAATTACAACTATATAAAGTGAGAACCGGTGCAGGAAATATACAAATCCTATAAATATATGCGTATAAATATATGTGAAGGAAAAAATGTTGCCGCCCCGCCGCGGTGGTCTAGTGGTTATGGCACTCGGCTGCAGATCCGAAGGTCGCGGGATCGAATCCCGGCCGCGGCGGCTGCATTTTGATGGAGGCGAAATGTTGAGGCCCGTGTGCTGTGCGATGTCAGTGCACGTTAAAGAACCCCAGGTGGTCCAAATTTCCGGAGACCTCCACTACGGCGTCTCTCATAATCAGAGCTGGTTTTGGGACGTTAAACCCCACAAATCAATCAATCAAAAAATGTTGTCCACGAGATAAGAAAAGAAGAAAAAGCTGCTATTAATAATACTTGTTGCGCATCAACGCTTTGAAAGTAAATCAACGACGCTGCTAGCATTCCTGATATGGTACGTTATAAAAGCACACATTAATACACCAAAAATTATCTAAATTTAGTTACTGGTCGCATAGTCAGTCCAACAATGACGTGCCCGATTTACGGCGTCGGTGTAAGGCGAAGTATTTCTGGTTAATTAGCGCGCCCCGTATCCATGAAAACTGCATGCATTAACAGTTCAGAAAGTTCCGGCGACATACAAAGGTCTCGGCTTCTTGACAAAGCACCTTAATTGTAAGTTCGTGTCGCGCCGCTAGAATGTGAGTTCGATTTCCGGCCACGGCGGCCTCATTTCGATGCGGAAGAAAAGCAAGAGCATTCGCCGAATTGGCGCACAAAAAAGCAGCCCGCCATCGGATGCCTCGCGACCACGTCGTGCTCAATCATTATTATCGCAGGCTCATAGCATTTACAATGCGCAATGCGCGTGTGAGTGCACGCAAGGTATGTGCTGTAATACCTTGGCTGTGCGGCAACAACAGGCAATCTCAAAAAGAGAGAGAGAGAAAAAAAAGAATGCTTGTGTATGCAAGGCAAGTCGCACACATTCGATAGCGTCGAGTCTCAACTCGAGTACATCAACCAGCGGGAATCTTTCTCCGCGCACGGAACAAAATGCGTTCGTGTGTTGTACTACGTCGAAGCGAAAGCTCGACGTAGTACACAAGAAAGCTAAAACACCAACCCAGTGCTTCAATAAAAACATACAAGTGGAGGAATGCCGAAGTATGAGGTTTTATTTTTTTTTCCTTCTCGTGTCGCTATTAATAGTACTACGTACCAGATTCGGTAATCCACGGCTCCGATCGCTCCGATCATAAAACACACACTCCACCGCCATGACAGCGAAACAGCTCGGGGGCTGCTGCTTGGCGCAATTTCGACGGGAAATCGTTCGGATCGCTGCGATCAGAGCGACGAAATTCCAACTTTTTGGTCGCTCGTCGCAGACCGTTGCGACAAGAGCGATCGCGATTTTTTTTGAAAAAAATCGCCATCGCTCTAGTCGCCGAAGCAAAATCGCTGTGTTTCTGCGTCATGTGAAACGGCCTTAAGCCGTTCAGGTACAGTGGCTGCCCCCCCCCCTCCAACTAAGCTAGGATAATCTGCTTCTAGAAGGCACTTGACCTGCGCATTAAAGCTTGCGTTCAAATTGGACGAATGCGCAGTTCTGTACAGACATAACAGTTAAGAAACGCATGTAATGGTCGGAACCCGCCATATCAATAATAGTCGAAGCGCGTGCGTGAGTCAGCAGTCGATTAGCTTAAACAGAGAAGAGATAGAATGTCTTAAAGGGACCCTGAAACGGTTTGGGAGATTTTGTAAAAATTCGTTGCAGCGATAGCCCCATTCCTTCACATCATTTCCACTACAGTATCAGCATTCTGCATTAAGCGTGTAATTTACTACAAAGTTTTAAACACGCACATCGTAAGAGACCGACTCGACTCGACTCAAAGCGTTTTCGACCGCCCCTTCCCCGGGACATGTGATGGGTGCCACGAAGCACAAGCCATGACACGTCACGAGCACCGAAGGGCCAGCCAACGGTGTCGTAGCGGTATCTGGCAGCGTACACAGCGCATTATTACAGGAGCTAGCACTGCCAAGGCCGGCGACCTCTGTAAAGATAACGCGGCGCTAAGTCGCTACGGAGGGCTCAGCACCGCGGCTGACGTGAGAGGCGCAATCATCACTAGCGCGCACTCCGCACTTGACCGAGTTGAGGAGGAACAGCAGTGGTAAGGAGGAAAGCGACACAAGCAAGCCCATAGCTGCTTTAGCGCACGGTGCTTCGCTTTATTTATGGTGTCGATGATTTCACAATTGTGATGCCCAATCAGTGACACAATGTCAAAAAGAGTTTAAGGGACCCTTTAACAGTTGTATCTCGCGTAGACCTGCACGCACGACACTTTGACAGGTGTCGCCACCTTTCCTGAGCATGTGCAGATAAGTTGTGTGTCTTTGTATTTCGCCTCTGTGCACGGAGCAAGATTTCTTGCGGAGGGGAAACTGCGCTCGCTCGGGCGGCCCGATAAAGTCACGCCTTAGGATGGATGGATGGATCCCCTTTGTAACGGGGCGTCCCCTTTGTAACGGGACGGTGACATGTGCGCCACCAGGCTCGTAAGAAGATTTAAGAACTTCTCTTTTTTTTTTCTCTCTCTCTCTCTTTAAATTTTCCTCGTGTCTTTTACATCGACTTCAATCAAATCGATCATACTATATAGCAAAAACGGAAATTCATGGCCCAATTTCCTGGCCCTTATGGCAGAAAGTCCTTATTTTTCCCTATAATTATTTTTGTCCGTTCTCTGTAGTATTCTGCCACCAGTATTCTAACCGTCTCTTACTTATTTCAATCGCGGCTATGTTCAGCTTCCCGTTGTTCGCCCTAAAACACAAGGCTTCATGTAGGGTGGTGCCAAAACGTACACCTGGGTGGATATTTCCGCATTCAATCAGAACATGCTCCGTCGTTTCCCTATCTTCCTCACAGCATGTGCATTTTTCTTCTTCTTTACTGAATTTCGCTTTATAAATATGCGTTCTAAGGCAGCCCGATCTCGCTTCAAACAATAAAGCGCTTCCTCTAGAATTATCATAAAATGCCTCCCTCTTTATTTCGTTTTTGCCCTCTCGGTAGTTATTCAGAGTCGGTTTTCTTTCCATCGCTGCCCTCCAGTAAATCTTCTCCGCCTCTCTGAATTTTTCCCTTTACTCTCTTTGTTGTCAGTTCTCTTAGAACCGTATATTTACTGGGGAGCCTCCTAGTTCTCTTTCGCCACTGCGTGTCAACGCTCTTTCTATATAAATAGCGGAACACCTTCACTGCCCACCTACTCTCTTTCATATTCCTTAGCCTCTCTTCAAACCTTATTTTGCTCTGCGCTTCCCTTACCTCAAAACTCGCCCATCCCATATCGCCCTTTACAGCCTCGTTTGTTGTTCTCCCGTGAGCACCCAACGCGAGGCGTCCCACAGTTCTTTGATTCACATCCATTCCTGATTGTATCTCTGGCCTCATGCACACCACTGAGTTCCCAAATGTAAGCCCCGGTACCATTACCCCTTTCCACAGACCCCTAAGCACCTCGTACCTATTGTATCCCCCTAACGCTCTGTGCTTCATTATTGCTGCGTTCCTCTTTTCCTTTGCTGCCAAGGCTTTTTCGTGTACCTTCATGTATCTATCACCCTCATTTACCCATACGCCAAGGTACTTGTATTCGCTTACTCTCGGTATTTCTTGGCCCTGTATGGATACCGCCTGGTCGTTGGGATCATTGAATACCATCAATCCGCATTTTGTTACATTAAATCCTAGTCCTAGAGCCTCGCCTTCCTTTCCGCATATATTCACCAGCCGTTGTATATCATCTCGACTGTCCGCGAATAAGACAATATCATCAGCATAAAATAAACCCGGAAGCATCTGCTCAATCATCACGCCGCCCTGTTTGTGTGACAGATTAAAACCAATGTTGCTATCTCCTAGCGCTTTTTCCATTCTAACCATGTACAGCATGAATAACAGCGGCGAGAAAGGACATCCCTGTCTCAGCCCCTTGCTAATATCAACGTTCTCTATGCTACTGATTCCTTCCTATTCTATGCACACTCTATTTTCTCGATATATTTCCCTCAAAAGCTGTACACAGTCGTCGCCTATGCCCATTCCTTCCAAAATTTCCCACAGTATTTCCTGATGAACATTGTCATACGCCCCAGTGATGTCTAGAAAAGCCACATACAACGGCCTCCTTTCTATTTTAGATATTTCTATACACTGAGTTAGAACAAATAGGTTATCGTCTAAACGCCTGTCTACTCGAAATCCATTCTGAAGTTCTCCCAATATATTGTTACGTTCTGCCCAGGCTTCTATATTTAATTTTACTGCTTGCTAGCCATCCTGTATAGTACCGATGTAATGGTTAGCGGTGTATACGAGCGAATGTTATTCTTTTCCCCCTTACCTTTATAGATTAAGTTCATTCTGCTTTTTCGCCAACTGTCCGGTATTTGCCTATCCTGTAAGCATTTTTCTACGGCTTTCAATAGTGCTTCTTTAGTGTTCTGTCCTAATTCGTTAATGAGGCTAACGGGGACCCCATCTAAACCCAGAGCAGTGCGCTTTGGAATTTTTCCTTCGGCCTTTTTCCAGTTGAAATTCTCAAGTTCTAGCTCTTCCCTAGTTTCGCTCTCCGTCATGGTTTTATCCACTGGGGGAATCTCTTGGACGATCGGTTTAAACGAACCGGCTGTTACCTTCTGGATGCAACACAACGCTTCGTACCCTTCCAATTAATTTCCTCTCTCATCAACAATATGCTGTTGCAATGTGGCAGACTTTTCACCTAGCGCTTTTATGTGGTTCCAAAATATCCTAGGCGCGCCCTTCTTTCTGTCATAAATTTCTGTCACCCAGCGTTCGCTTTCACCTTTAATTTTTGCCTCGACCCAACGCGCCCTCTGTCGGGCGGAAAGAGAAACGCGCGCGTCGCGCTCTGGCTTCCGCGATCGGCTGCGGCGGCGCGACGTCGTGCTGCGGAAGCCCTTGACTGTTCTAGAGTCAGCAGATGACAAACAATACGCGGCGGCTCTCACGCCCTTTCTTGCCAAGGCCATTTACACATCCGTACTCACAACACGCCAACGAGTGGCTTCCAGCGGCATGCGTCGTCTGCTCTGAAGTGAGTGCAAGCAGCTCGTTCCAAGCGCTGTGCTGCACGTAATTACTTCCGCATTTATTACTAATTGCAGCTAAAATGTTCGCCGCCCCTACTTATTGACGCTACAGAGTGAAAACTGAGAAAATTTGCAATGTATGAGACGCTAACGCGATAAGTATACGTCGCGCCCATAGGATGGCGTGTAAACGATGGGAACAGGCCGGCAGCGTCATCTGTCGTGATGCGCAGAAAACTCAACTTCCTCCTCGCCCAAGCGTTACATTAACGGGCCGCCGCCGCGTGCTACCATGGTATAACGCTTTCCTCTCCTCAAATATTTCTTTCTCCGTGCCTCTGTGTTCTCCTTCAGTTGATCGTCGGCGTTCGTGTTGTCCAGTCCTCTTGTGTACGTATTTTGCACGCCTCTTCTTTGCATAATGAATGCTTACCAACTCGCTCAGCTTTGTGCCCTTTGGAGGCCTTAAAGTGGTACTCAATTAAAAAGAACTCGACATCGCACTCACCTCACGGCAGCGGCCATGCCGATTCCCATGCACCGGTCCCAGGACAGCTGGCGAAGCAAGCCGCACAAGAACCCTCCAGCGAGGCTGCGAGTAACGTCCGACAATTTGAACGCCTTCTCCAATACAGTTCCTCAAGAAGACTTGCTTTACAGCGAAGTTAACATTACTCTGTATGTATATATAGGAACTAAAACATAAAACATCATAAAAAAGGAAAGTAGCTACTCTGCGTGCCTTGAAGTATAATAAGAATAATATGGGAAAAGCCGACCAGACATGCTTGGGCTTTTAAGCTCCCAGTATTTTGCTTCAATTTGGTCGGCGCCTCCCGTAGCCGAAGTGCACGCTGCAGCAACACAGAAAGGACTAAAGAATGCGTGCGTGTAGTTCCTCCCAGTGCCACTACGCAGGATCTCTCTCTACAAACAACCAAGGAAATTCAAAAGCGCTTATGCGTGCGACCTGCGACATTATGTGAGGCGTGTACTTATCCCACACGTTTTCAGAGGTGCCTGAAACTCTCAAAAGACACCTTGGAATTGTAAGCTCTAAGAACCTCTAATCCAGCAAGCGCGTCTGTATACGCTACCTCGTGGCACTGGCCCGTAAGACGTAGTACTTTGCTGCTGCACATATGTGTTTCACGCTGAAGTTCCGTTATCCTTCAGGTGCATCGTCGTGTATACGAGCTCGCTTTATCTGACAGTGCAGGCTGCTCACACGCATGTCGTGCCACAGCACGCTGCTGACATTTCCTTCATGTGTAACCCTCGCCGAAACATTTAGGTGCTGATGTTTCCTTTGCCTGTGCGTGAATCGCAAGATCACTATATTTGTTCACGTTCTTGATCTTATTTTTCAAAGCAGCCGCACTTCCCTGACAAATACAACTGATCCTGCTACACGCGTTCTCGCTTAGGTCGAGCCATGCCTCAACGCATTCTCGATGTTTTCGATGGTTCAAATCATATTTCCTGCGTAATGCGAAAAGGAATAGTATATATATATATATATATATATATACAAATATATATATATATATATATATATATATATATATATATATATATATATATATATATATATATATATATATATATATATATATATATATATATATATTGTTGCGGAGAGTTGTGAAGGAATGGCTTTATTTACAGCAGATGGATGATGGCGATCTCGCTGCTCGGTCTCTCAGAACCTCGTCCTCCTCTTCTCTCATTCCTCTAACCTGCTTCTTCTACCATCGTTACATTCCCCCACCAGCAGACGAAGCCCGTGGGGCGAGTCAGGAGCAATCAGGGGGGTGGAAACGTTTCAGGCGAGCAACGTGAGTCACCTGCGTCCTGCTTGATCGGCGGCCATTTCCTAGAAGACGAGCGATTACATAACAAAGTTCGCTTAAACGTTCCAGAACAACGTATGGTCCGGAATAGGGAGGAAGGAACTTTTGACACATTCCGCGCTTGCGTTGAGGTGTCCAAAGAAGCACCAAGTCGCCTTTGGCAAACGATACTTGTCCGTGACGCTCGTCATATATGCCTTCCGACCGGTGTTGCGAGGCTAAAGTGCGAAGACGTGCTATTCGACGCGCTTCTTCAGCGAGGCACACATTCTTTAACACAGAATCGTCTTCGTGCAGAATAAATGGCAAGAAAGTGTCCAGAGGGCTTCGCGGCAACCTTGCATAGAGGAGGTAAAATGGGCTATAGTTCGTGGTCTCGTGTTTCGCCGTATTATATGCGTAAGTTATGAAAGGCAACACGTCATCCCAGTCCTTATGATTGGAAGAGACGTACATGGCAAGCATGTTTGTCAGTGTCCTGTTTGTCCTTTCAACGAGGCCGTTGGTCTGCGGGTGATACGGCGTTGAGTGACGGAATTCAGAAGTGCAAAGACGAAGCAGCTCCTCAACGGCGTCCGCAGTGAACTGGCGACCACGGTCACTGATGATAACGCGCGGCGGGCCATGGCGAAGGACTACGGAACTCAGGAGGAAAACCGCCACGCAGGCAGCTGTAGAAGTCGGTATGGCTGCCGTCTCAGCGTAGCGTGTGAGATGGTCCACGCAAACGATGATCCAACGGTTCCGGTTGTTCGATAAGGGGAATGGTCCCATAAGGTCTATGCCGACTTGCTCGAATGGCGTAGTGGGCGGTGTCAATGGCGGGAGGGGACCCGGTGCAGCAGTGGTCGGTCGCTTGTGACGTTGGCATGTTTCACAACTAGCCACATAGTGCTTGGTTGTCTGGTGCATGTTGGGCCAGTAAAAGTGCTCTTGTGTGCGGTGTAACGTTCGCACGAAACCGAAATGACCAGATGTCGCAGAGTCATGCATGGCGCGTAAGACGTCGGAGCGAAGACTCTCGGGGACAACTAGAAGAAAACGCGCTCCAGTCCCGGAGTAATTTCTCTTGTAGAGCAACTCGTCACGGATGGTAAAGCGACCACTGCCTTGAGAAGTACGAGCGGTGGCAAACAGCGGATCCAGGTTGAGATCGTTTCGTTGCTCTCTGTTAAAGTCTGTTGCGTCGGGGAACGTACGAGTAACGGCAGCGAGACAGTTATCAAAATTCTCAGCGTCGCAATCAGTAGTCGCAAGAGGAATGCGAGAAAGGCAGTCCGCGTCTGCATGACGACGGGCGCTCTTGTATGACACCACAAAATCATATTCCTGGAGGCGCAGCGCCCAGCGCGCGAGTCGACCTGACGGATCACGCAAACCAACCAGCCAACACAAGGAATGATGATCGGTGATTATCTTAAATGGTCGACCGTAAAGATAACAGCGAAATTTCTGCACGGCGAAAACAGCATCCAAGCATTCCTGCTCCGTGACGGTATAATTTCGCTCAGATTTGCTCAGAGAACGGCTGGCATATGCGACAACATGTTGGGCGT
Organism: Hyalomma asiaticum; assembly: GCA_013339685.2. Classification (NCBI taxonomy): domain Eukaryota; kingdom Metazoa; phylum Arthropoda; class Arachnida; order Ixodida; family Ixodidae; genus Hyalomma; species Hyalomma asiaticum. The sequence goes on along the minus strand of CM023483.1, from coordinate 136,932,917 downwards.
TGTTGTGGCGTTGTACAAGTACCGCTGCTAGTCCTATGCCGCTAGCATCCGTGTGTACTTCAGTCGGGCGAGATGGGTCGAAGTGACGCAAGAGGGGTGCTGATGTCAGTAGAAACTTCAGTTGCGAGAACGACTCTTCGCACTCCGGTGTCCATGTGAAGGCCGCACCATGCCTCAGCATAGATGTCAATGGGTGAATGATATCGGCAAATCGTGGTACAAAACGGCGAAAATAAGAACATAGACCAATGAATGAGCGAAGTTCTCGTGCTGTCTGCGGTGGTTTAAAGGAGCTGACTGCTTCAATCTTACGAGGATCGGGTCTGACGCCTTCCTTGTCAACTGGGTGTCCCAAAACCAATGTTTGATGTTCGCCAAACCAACACTTCTTTGAGTTCAGAACTAGGCCAGCTTTTTCGATACAATCCGAGACAAGGCTCAGGCGGGTGTTATGTTCGTCAAACGTGCGGCCAAAGACTACGACATCGTCCAGGTAGCACATGCATATTTCCCATTTTAGACCACGTAATATCGTGTCCATAAATCTTTCGAACGTGGCAGGAGCGTTACAGAGACCAAAAGGCATAACATTAAATTCGAATAAGCCATCTGGTGTCACGAAGGCTGTCTTTTCTTTATCTTTAGCTTCCGTAGGTATTTGCCAATACCCCGATCTTAGATCCAGTGTCGAGAAATAAGAAGCAGCGTGTAAGCAATCAATGACGTCGTCGATTCGCGGTAGTGGATAGTCGCGGTAGTCCTTTTTGGTCACGGCGTTTAAGCGTCTGTAATCTACGCAGAACCTCCAGGAACCATATATATATATATATATACATACATATATGTATGTATATATATATATATATACATATATATATATATACATACATGTATGTATATATATACATATATATATATATATATATATATATATATATATATATATATATATATATATATATATATATATATATATATATATATATATATATATTGTTACGGAGAGTTGTGAAGGAAAGGCTTTATTTACAGCAGATGGATGATGGCGATCTCGCTGCTCCGACTCTCAGCACCTCGTCCTCCTCTTCTCTCATTCCTCTAACCTGCTTCTTCTACCATCGTTACATTATATCGATTTGTACCAAAACAACCGTTATCTTACTAGGTTCCCTTCTTCCGTGTATTCTTTTTATTAGACCACCTCGAACTCAGAATCGTCTATATATAAGCACACCTCATAGGAGAGTATATTCTGCATGATAACATTTTGTTGAGCTAGTTGGTACTCGTTAAGTGACATAATTGCCGCGCAAAACTCGGGAAGAAAGCGAGAGAGGAAGAGAGGGGAAGTCAAAGAAGGCGCCAGAGCATATTCACTGCACAAAGTTCGAAATGCAACACAGTCACGCCTTTAGCTAGTCGGTACATATGGGAACAGCGCGCAAAAATGGAATACAAGAAAGGGGACAAGCACGAGAGCTGACTTACGAACGCATTCTTTATTCGTGAAGAAGCACAAATGTATACTCAACAATGGATGCTAGACGACCACACATGGCTAAGGAGAATAACATCTTGCTTGCAAAAATGACATTTCAACACGAACTACGGTTGTTGAGATACGTTACCTCCGCATCAGTAAAAAGGGGCCGTGAATAACAGGGAGTTGACCGGTTCTAACTTCCACTTCTTTAATAAACATTCGACATGCTGTTCTCAAATATGTCGGCACAACATTCAGTGCAAATTTAGTAACGCCCGCTTGAAATCCGAGCGCTTTTGCGCTCCCGAAACACCACAGGCCAGCCTACAGGCGCGATTCAGCGATGTCAACTGAATACGTTTAAAGACGTAAACATACTGTAGCGCCTTTGGCCATCTCAAGACAGTGGCATTCTTTAGCAATGGCTTTAACAACAGCAGCGGCCTACACACGTGCTGTATTCAATAGCTAGGACGATGCGCGCGGGCACCATCAACCGAGCGAAGAAGAATAACGGACTTGGCTAGAGCTCTGAGCAGAACCGGTCAGCGCAGCAGCCACCCGCAGTATATATAGCTTGTACATATAGTCTCAATAGTCGTGCACAGGTCAAGTCTGCAGTGAAGGTCCTCCCACGGCCTCATAACCTCATAACCGGCAGCCACTCATCCTCATTACAAGTACTTCCTGCTCCAAACATTCCAGTTAAGAAAAGCAGAGCGATAACTGCAAAAGTAAGCTTATGCATGAAATGCCTTGATCTGATACACTTTGGTTCGTGTATTAGAGTTGAAAATTGGAAACGTATTTTTTCTTGAAGTGAAATGAAACGCTTGCAACGCGAAAACCTGGCAGGCACTGCGCGCTTTTGCAGGAAGCCAAATACACAATTTAGTGCAGTTTTGTATAAAATAAAAGTAATAACTTTTTCACAACATACCATATGGCGAACTAGTCGAGCTTTCCCCATTAAAGTGCTGCTAGGCGTTTGCTACAGACCGCCGCTAGTTAATCCAGACTTCCCACGTCATCTGAACAATACCGTACCTAAACTTGCTTCCACCTACCCAAATGACCGCTCTCTTCCTTTTGGTGATTTTAACTACACGGATATTGACTAGCAGAACTGGCGAAAAATTCCATCGATGTCTGTTAAAATTTTAACCTCCTGCAATTAGTCTCACAAAAAATTCGTGTTGCAGGTGGGTCAGCAAGTATGCTTGACCTCACCTTAAGCAACAGCCCCCAATATCTATCATCTGTCAATTATCTTCCAGAAATCAGAGATCGCAAAATGATACATGCCATTTCTTTTCATTTACCTCACCCCCAAAAACAGATGATTGATACTTTCAAAATAAGGATATTATGCTGCAGCAACTGAGGATCTCGGCTCCTTTTTTTCTTGAGCACGAATTCGCATTTCGCACTGGCTCAATTAATGATAATTGATTGATCTTTCTAATATGTTCATCGCGAAGGTTACATTTCACAGTAACCGAAATTAGCCACGGTTTAATCGAATCTTCAGCTAGCTAGAAAACAAAAAGAAACGATTATTTCGCACAACTAAGCGAAACTACTTCCATGCTATCTATTCGTAACCCTAAGCCCTCACTTTATCCCAACGAACTAACTAAGCTGCTAATAACAAACCCCAGGCAATTCTGGAAAATCTTAAGTCCCAAGCCACCGACCGATGTCAAGCTGACGAATGACGCGCACGACGCAGTCAGTGACCACGGTGGTGTAGAAATATTTAACAACGCATATGCATCACACCGCTGAGTCTGACGCGCCCTCGCAGTCGCTATCCTGCAGCACAGAAACCTTCATACCGGCCGTCACTTTCTTTTATGAAGGAATTTAATCTATATTTAACAATATGAAACTTTCATATGGATTTTATTAAAATGAAACTGTTGAAAAACGCCAAATCAACTTGTGCAGCATATCGATGTCTTATTTTTTCACAGTCACCTTCCTCGGGAAACACGAGCTTATTGGAAGACGGGCAAGATCGTTCCAGTCTGCAAGTGGGGCAATAGAAACTCACCCCTGGATTACCGACCCATTTCGTTAACTAGCGCACCGTGTAAAAACATGAAACACGTCATATACTCACCAATTATCAATTTTTAGTCTCCATTTTTTTTTTTTTTTCATTCTTCACAGCACGGCATCGCAAGGGCCTTTCTGGTGAAACCCAACTAGTACTATTCGTACACGGCTTGCACACTAACCGTGACATAAATGTTCAAACCGACTCCGTTTTCCTTCACTATGCTAAAGCCTTCAACAAGGTTCCTCACTGACGTGTGCTATTAAACTTTCGAAGCTGCAACTGCATCCCAGTATTGTGAAATGGCTTGAAGAATTCCTTATACCAACCGCTTCCAGTCAGTCTACCTCAATCGCCACATACCTAAACACCTTCCAGTTACACGTGTAAACCATCTCAAAAGGACCACGGACGGAAGAGAGAAGTGACACACACAACGGCTGGACTAAGAACTGTGCTTTATTAACTGCTGTAACGCCTTTGGGCAATGCGGGGTAACCTTTGAATAAAGAATAAAGAATAAAAATCACTTTGCAGGAAACCCTGAAGAGCATGCGCCGACCAAACAACGAACTGCGCATGCTCTCCTTGTTTTCCTGCAGGATAGTTTTTGTTAATAAAGCACAGTCGTTAGTCCAGCCGTGGTGTGCGTCACTTCTCTCTTCCGTCCGTCGTCTTCTCGGCTGGTTTGCCACGTTCAACGGTATGTACTAACTGACCCAGGTGCCAACCCTTCCATTTGCTTTAGGTGTCCCACAAGGCTCTGTACTCCCGTTCCCTTTTATTGCTAGCATACATCAATGATCTACCCTTGCACGCATCTTGTAGTATCCGAATGTTCGCAGACGGTTGCTTTCTATACCGCAATATTACCGACGTTCATGACCAGCAGGCCCTCCAAACGGAGCTTGATAAAGTAGTAAATTGGTGCAACAACTGACTAATGTCTCTCAGTCCTGCGAATTCGTGCAAATTAATGTGCTTCCCTCGTCGTCATAACACATCCTGCTGTCATTATTTAATTTGCAATTCAGCTACCTAGGTAGTACAATCATATAATCATATAGTACAATCGTCACCGTCACTTCCAACTGGTCATGGCGTCCCTTACATCAACTTGAGAAGCAGGACTGTCGAGTGTCTCGCAGAGCGGCCACCACGACAGGCCCAACGCAGCGCCGACTGCAATACCGGCGAGAAGGGCAGTTGATGTGTGACAGGGCGCGTAGGACTTCTAAATATTGCAAAGCATGATAGTTAGTCCAAGGTATGCAGAGTCGTCGTGGTGTTGGTGGTCCAACTGTGCGAGAACTTCAGAGCGCAGAGCGGCTCCCCGTGCCGCGGTTCAGAGGATTGCCGCAAACGAGGGACACGTGTCGGCTCCGCGAAAAAGAAACGCGGAAGACCCCACGCAGGAAAGAAAGGCAACTCGGCGGGGGCGCCGTCGGAGGGCGTGCCGCCTCCGTGATGGCAACAAAAAAAAAAAAAAGAAGGAGGAGATAAGAGTTGAATGGGAAGCGAGTCGCGTAGATGGGGCGAAGCCACGCACGGCCGCCTGGTTTCAGTTACAGCTTGACATCCGTACGCGTCCTTTGTCAATGCCGTAGGAAAACGGAATTGGTTTTTGTTTTTTGTTTTTTTTTTTTTGCTACCGCTCGGCCGGATGCGACCGGGAGATGTTTTTGTGTGCAGTCGCATTCTGGTCGCAATTACGGCACTCAAAGCGTGCAGGCGATCCAGCTCCCAGGCAGGCTGCACTAACGACCGAAGGTCGTTAAGATGACAGATAATGACAGAGCGAGATGACAGATCACATATCGTTAGTGGCCAGGGCCTGTAAACATTCTCGCCGCTGTGTGGCGGCTTCCTGAAAGAGACGTGGTGCGCGGGCAGGTTAGCTCGAGCCGAGCCTCCGGCGCCGGCGGTCGTCTGGGCTGATACTCAGGCGACAATGTAGGAAGAGGGAAATGACGCGTGTTGCGCAGTGAACCTATCCCCTCGCGTGTTGTAGATTGTGACGTATGTTTGACCAATGCCGTGTGTGTCATAAAAGTGTTTGTGCGATTGGTTTTCGCGATGCCAACCACCAAGTGTGATTGGATTGTTGGGGAACTCTTTGTCTAACCGAGGGTTGAAGTGACGACGCCTTGGATGTGAGTGAAGAGCGGAGGTTCGGGCTTGGACCCGGGCAGACGCCTGAGTGTGGAATAAAGCTTCTCTTTACCGGGCAACGGCTCTTCCTTCGCGCTACCACCGGGTACTCGAGCCATCGAGGGGCACCGATTCGAACCTCAAACACCTTCCCTCCTTAGCTAGTGTTGAAGCTAGTAGAGCATAGGGAAGGAAATTAACTATGATTATTATTGTTGTGTTGCTTGTAACGCGTTAAATTTATCTGTCGATGTAATATACTCTACGTTGTCTACACAAAACACCTGATTGTCGCGTCCATCCTTACGGATCTTGAGCCCACATTTACCCACTTCTGACATAGCGAAATAAATCTTCATTCATTCATTCATTCAAAATGTGCCGCACTCAACAATTAAGTAAGCGCTGCCGTAGTTGCAGCTCAGCGGAGAATACCGGCGAAACGCAGTGTAGGCCTTCTATTTTCCATAACGACGCTATTTTATTGCGTGCTATGTCCTTCGCGTTAGATGACCGTCTGACGCTTCGTCGTCAACATAGTGCAGCTTCCACATGAATCAAAACGGCGTTATTTGGTACAAAGCCTTCGATTTCGCCTGTTATGACATTTCAAATAGAAGATCGCTGCACAAAGAGCCGCAGAAAGGCGACGACATTGACGGCCGAATGTCGCACAGCAATAGACACCTAGCGAGCAGCGGAAGTCATTTCGTGTTTACGGCTCAGACTAGAAAATCGGACTGACGCGTGCCTGAAGCAGAGTGCGTCATACGCACAAGGAGGCCGCCGACCAACACGGCGCGCGTTTCGCTGCGGCGTACGGTAAGATCGCTGGATATCCGAGACAGGCAACTCGGTTCCGCTTGCATTATAACTACAGTGCCTAGAAAATATTTCTAGGCACTGTATTATAACCTTTTGCGAACGGATGTGGCTCATGGCGGACACAGGGCTCCGGCCCGTGCAGTGCACTGTCCCCGGGGAAATTAGTCCGCTTGAGTGTCGTTCAATAACTTGCGTTTTTAGGGGCGAAGCTCCTTTAGGTTTGCGTCCGTCCGTCCGTTGTAGTAGCGCGTTACCTACTAGGAACGCGCTACTAGGAGGGCGCGTGCTTCCCGGCGCGCGAGCTCTCTCACTCTTCCATCTGCTGTCTTGTAAGAGAGAGAAAGCGAAAGGCGCGCGTTGACTATGGAAACGCTCTTTCTTTGATGAACGCGCTACCAGCTCGCAAAGGAGGAGAACGCGCCCTCACCCGCGAGAGACAAGCTTGACGCAGGCAGCGTCTTCTAGCGAGTGTCTTGATTGAAAATTACCGACTGCTCGCGTTGGAGAAGCGTTCACCGGCAACCCATATATATATCTATAGGCACTGGATCTTGACTTGCAATGAAGTGCCGGTTGGAGATTTCACTTGTGCGTAGTTGAACCATAAGGATCCGTAGCGTGCGCTTCAAGAAAATTAATCCGGATCTCGGCACGATCTACGATGAACTTCCGGAGCTTCGCCCACTCATCATCATTCACTCCGTGGATGTGCCGTGAATTTTTGTGCCGATCGTCTAGGATCCCTTTGCAGAGGCACGGTGTCCTTGACGTCTACCTCCGAAGGTTTCACATGCATACCGTACAAAACCTATATCCTCCTCGTCGAGCGCATACCATCGCCATATAGGAGTCTTTCTGGACACTGTAGAGCCGCACGGGATTTAGCCATTACTTTATTGAATATTTATGGCGACCCAATTATTGGCCCTCTTAGACTCAAGCGATCTCGTGTGCCATTAAGGAGCATATGTTATATTAAAGGGGCACTAAACTGTAACAGTAAATCAGCTTATGCTCAGCTCTTTCAGAGCTCTGTTGGCGCTGATTTCGTGATCACGGGTTCACTATTGATAGAAGGAAGTCAGACTTTTAAATTTCACGCCGAAACCACTGGATGCCATCGCAAGCATGAATTCGCACATTTCGACAACCTTGTTTCAGTATTTTGTGCATATTGCCTCAAGATACTTTCATCAAATTTGCTACATTAACTCTGTCCACCTAAGGACTCAAGCTGGTGAAGAGCGAAAAAACACAGGGACGAAGCAGCACACAGAGCTGCTTCGTCCCTGCTTCGTCCCTGTGTTTTGTCGGTCTTCACAAGCATGAATCTTTTACTAGGCCAGCTTACCTGTGTTACAAACCCATTCCAATCCAAGGTTCCCAGCGCATAATTAAGTGTTCCTAAGCAGGCGCCTTCAAAATCTATCACATCACAGAGCGTTGAGGCGGAAACCTCGACGGCGTCGCCACCTGTAATTTTCCTTTTATGCGTTTTCTTACTAGCAAAGCGACTCGAGGTGGCCGCATTAGTATGTGAAAAAAAAAAAAATACTTGCTTAAGGGCGAGGAATCATCTTGGTCTTTAGCCTCCCTTAATTTCAATTTAATTCAGCACGAACTCTTAACAGGCGGCCGTTTCACGTCACCTGGTGTGTTGAGCTATGCAACTTTTAATTTTGGATAGTGCTCTGCATAATACCAGTCGTCTGTCGTCAATGCTGGGGTTGATTTTATTTGTTTGATTAATGCTCTGCATCATTTTCTCGATCTTTTCAAGCGAATATTCCGTTGCCTACCCTGTTTCGGTTTTCTAGCAGTCAGCGTATTCATGCCAAACCAGTTCAGCGCCTCCTCTATTTTTTTCAATGCCAGTCAGATGTGTCCCATCCGCCCGTTCACCACCCTCTCCGTCGGCTAGCGCTCGCACCTGCTTCACGGTCGGAGGGGGAGAATACCTTCTATGTGGCGCCTCATGGCCGCTGTCGGAGAAAGTTTTGAAATGCGAAGCATTTCTTAGCGAACTGCAGCGACTTTGAGCGTATCTATCTATCTATCTATCTATCTATCTATCTATCTATCTATCTATCTATCTATCTATCTATCTATCTATCTATCTATCTATCTATCTAGCCGCCTACGATTTCGTGCGCTCCAGGCCGTTTCGCTAATGGGATATTTACGAAAATCGGTATGCCACAACATGACTGCGTGACGAACATAAATGACAGGTCATAACATGAAAATCATGACATGCATGTCATGAGCGAAGTGCTTTACATGCGACGGTCTTGGTGCTCTCCTGGCCGTTTCGTTAACGGGGTGTATACGAAAATTGGTATGCCACAGCATCACTGCATGACGAAAGTAAATGACCGGTCATAAAGTGAAAATCATGATATGCATGTCATGAGCGACTTGATTTACATGCCACGGTCTTGGTGCTCTCTTGGCCGTTTCGTTAACTGGATGTATACGAAAATTGGTATGCAACAACGTGTCTGCATGACGAACACAATTGACAGGTCATAACATGAAAATCATGACATGCATTTCATGAGCGGCATGATTTACATGCCACGCGTTTCGTTAATGGGATGTATACCAAAATTGCTATGGCACACCACGATTGCATGACGAACG
>CM023483.1:136866385-136923653 GCA_013339685.2 Hyalomma asiaticum | reverse complement strand
GGTAACGCACGCTTGCTCCGTGGCACAGGGCAGCCCGAGTTGGCGGTAGCGAGCGCGCAGCTGATCTCGTTCGCTGCTGAAGGCCACGCACTCGCACTCACACAAGAGGTGTGAAAGGGTTTCGTCCTCTCCGCAGTCGCGGCACGCAGGAGAGGAGAAACCGCGGAGCCGATGGCGGCGCTCCGCTGGCCAAGCACCTCCGGTGCGCATGGCGAGGAGGAGAGTGCGATCTCTCCGGGAGAAACCAGTTGCCGGGAGTGGGCGTGGCAGGCTACCGTCAACAACACGGGCGTCGGGGTGAGCGCGCGCGAGCTCTCTGCGAAAGTTTATCCTCGCGGAGTCGTACGAGCTCGCGCAATCACTCACCGGGGCGTCCGGGCTGTGGGCGCACTTCGCGAGGTCATCCGCTGCCTCGTTGCCCGCAATGCCTACGTGTGCAGGGAGCCACTGGAGGACTACGTCGAGTCCGCTCTCCTGCAGGGATAGTAGGCTGCGGGCAACACGTTGGTCGAGAGGCGGGCCGCGTTCCTCCTTCGCGATCAGACGCAGGGCCGGCTTCGAGTCACAGAAAATGGCTGCAGATGTGACGGCCGGCGTTTCCCGAAGAAGGTCCGCGGCCAGTTGGAGCCCGACGAGTTCGGATGTCGTGGATGGCGCACAGTAAGCGAGTCTGCACTGTTTGGACACACCGAGTCCGGGCGCGGTGCAGGCAGCAGCAGCCGATCGGTCCGCCAGCACCGAGCCGTCCGTGAACAGGTGTGTCCGACCGGCAAGGTCGTCGTGCATTCTGGATGCCGCCTCCTGCGCGACCGCACCGCGAGGCATGTGTCGCTTTGCGCGCATTCCCGGTAGAGACTCACACACGGACAGGTGAAGGTCGCGGTGAGGGGCAGGCCAACGCGCACAGGACACTGGGTCATCGCACACAATCCCCTCGTAGATGTCCATCATGCGCCCCACGCGCGACTCGGGCACACTGCGCAGGCAGTCAAGGAGGGGGGCAGCCCCGGGCGCACGATGGATCCGCTCCAAGTGACACAGGGCTCGCATGTCGGCCGTGAGAGATGGAGGCCACGCACGTGCCTCCGCCAGAGTGTCCACAACACGAGAAGCTCGCGGCATCCCGTGGCACATTCGGAGGACTCGGCGGTGGTCACGGTCGATTTGGAGCCACTGTATCGCGGACACACTACACAGGGGAAGGGCATAAAACACGAGGGAGAGCGCCAATGCCTCATAAATTGCACAAGCAAATGAGGGGGGGCAACCACTCCCTCGTGCCAGCAACCTCCGCACACAGAACTCCACGCGGCGAGTGGCCTGACGAATGCGTCGCACCTCGGGGTTCCACCGCAAACGATTGTCAACCGTCAGCCCGAGGTAACGCACGCAGTTCCGCCAGGAGATGGACGCACCGTGGAGCTGAAGGCACGGCATGATGCAGCGCGGGGCGGCTCGGGGGTGGACAACAATAAGTGCCTCGGTCTTCGCCGACGAGATGGTGAGTCCGATACCGGCGATGAAGGTGGCCACACAGTCGAGCGCCTGCTGCATAGATGCCCGCACCCTGCTGGCTTGCTGCGTGGGGCCCCGCACGTAGAGAGCGATGTCGTCGGCGTAGATTACCGCGCGCACAGGGAAGGGTGCCGCGCTCGGAAGGCACTCGATGAGTGGCGCGAGCACGACATTAAAGAGGAAGGGGCTCAGTACACTTCCCTGTGGCACGCCCGATGACACTGGGCGCGGTGTGCTTGTTTCCCTCCCCACGCGCACACAGAACGTGCGATCGGCAAGGAATCCCTGCACATAGCGCAGGAGCTTGCCCTCAACTCCGAGCGCACGAACTGCATCAATGATGGAGTCGTGGGGGAGGGAGTCAAACGCCGACTTGACGTCGAGAAGAAGTAAGATGGCCATCTCTCTGTCGTACAGGGCTTGCTCGAGGGTGCTCACGACGGTGGCGAGGCAGTCAGCTGTGGCACGACCGGGACGAAAGCCGCACTGCTCCGCCGGGAAAAAGTCACGAGCCGTCGCAATCCACTGCAGGCGATGTAAGGCCATGCCCTCCATGGTTTTCCCAGCCACGGAGGTCAGCGAGATAGGCCGGTAGGAGTTCAGCTCCCGCGGCGGCTTACCTCTCTTCAGGGCAGGGATCACAACGGCCGAGCGCCACGCATCGGGAAGGCTGCCGCAGGTAAACACTCGGTTATATTCCTGCAGCAGGCCAGGGCGTTGTGAAGCGTCCAGGTTCCGAAGCATCTGGTGCGTAATCCGGTCAGCGCCCGGAGCACTGCGCTTACGGTTGCGGAGGAGGACTCTTTCCAATTCGGAGAGAGTGAAGTCCTCCTCGCACAGGGCGCGAATGTCAGCAGCCAGGACCGGTTCTACGGGAGGGAGTGTGCGTTGGACTGGGCGCATGTTCGCTACAGCGTGCGGTGCTGCTGGCGGGGCTTCAAAGGCTGATGCCAGGAGCTCCGCAAGTTGTTTCTCGGTGATACCGCGCGCGACGGCGATAGCGAGGACAGGGAAGCGCGACACTTTCGGCTGTATCATCGCGCGCATTATGCGCCAGCCGCGGTCGCGTCTTCGGTGGTCGCTGAGTGTCGAACACACCCCTGTCCAGCTTCGATCACGTAGCCGCCGCGCGTGACGTCGGCACACCGCGTCGAGGCGATTGTAGCGAGTCCAAGCGCCCGAGTCCGCCGATGACCGGAGGGCGCGTCGTTGCTCGCGCCGCCGAACCGCACGCAGGTTCAACAGTTTGATGTCAGGCACGGGCGATCCGGCGGGCACAACACAGCGCGTCGAGGCACGTTCGGCACATGCAGCGATGTGTTCGAAGAAGTCACTCGCGCACTGTTCAGACGCGCACAGCTCACGGAACACCGGCCACCTCACAACACTATACACACGCACTGCACCGCGGGCGGGCTGCGAGGGCAACAGAGAGATGGGGTAGTGATCCGACCCGGCCGTGTCGGCGTCTCGCTTCCACTCATACGAGCAGCCTTCCGACAAAAGGGCCAGGTCGATCACAGTGCCGTTGATACCAGGGCGGACGAACGTGGGTAGTCCCGTGTTCAGCACGAGTAGGCCCGCCCTGGTGATCACTTCCCGCAGGTCACTGCCGCGCTTGTTGGTCCTGGCACAGCCCCAGGAGATGTGGTGGGCGTTAAAATCCCCGCACAGCACCTGGTCACACGCGAGCACTGAAACGAGCGCGGGCAGGAACGAAAAGTTGGCCGCGGGCACGGGACGAACGTAAACGCTCGCTACAGACGTGTCCACACGGTCAACACGCACTGTCGCTGCCACACATTCGACTGCAGAGTCACAAAAGTCTTCAGTCGGGACCAGGGCATGGGCGAGGGTCGCCCGAATGTAGAGGGCTGCGCGGGGCTTCCCTGGCGGGTGCGAGGCATCGAGGCACGGAGCGTCATTGCACGCCTCGAGCGCACACTGCGTGGGGCTGCTATAGCCGATGTAGCCGGGCAGCGATACCTCCTCCGCGCGAGCGTACGTTTCCTGTAAAGCCAGTACATCGTAGTCGCGCAGGGGAAGGTATGCTGCCAGCTCTGCGTGTCGGCGGCGCAGGGAATTGCAGTTCCACTGCAGTATGCGCGGCCTCGGTGCTCGTCGGCTACTCGCCATGATCAGGTGACAGGGCTGAGTGGGTCGCCAGTGCAGCAGCACAAAGTAGTCGAACTGGCGACTCGGGAGGGAGGAAGCCCATTGCGGCATTCACTGCAGCCGCCAGTACAGCAATGACTGCCTCCCTCCTGTCAGTAGGGCTGCGTCCGGCGGGTGCAGGGCCAGGTCTCGGCTCCGGTGCAGGGGCGCGCGCGGTTGCGGAGGCAGCCGACGAGAAGGGCACTCCCTGCCGTACTTGTGGCAATGCGCGAGGCGCGGAGGGTGCTGGGGCCGTCTGTCTTGCGATGGTGATGGCTTCTCGGCGGGATATTTGAGCGGGAGCTTTGGCGCGCACCTCTAAGAGTCGCCGCTCCTCCTGCCAGCGCGGGCACCGTGGTTCCGTGGCCAAATGGTGACCGCCACAGAACAGACACCTTGGGGAGGTCGCGGTGCAGTCTCCATGTTGGTGCGGGCCGCCGCAACCGAGGCATCGCTGAGGAAAGGTGCACGTCACCTCAGTGTGCCCGTACCGCGCGCAGCGCTCACACTGTGCCGGTCGTGGTCGACGCGGTCGCAACGTTCGGCGCTGTTTGAATAGATCCACTTCGGCAGGTGGCGTAGTGCCTCGAAAGTGGACCACAACGTTGCGGCCTGCGCGGGCACACTCAAGCACTGGGAGCCGTGAGTCAATGTTCGCGCGGATCTCCTCCTCGCCGAGAGCGGGGTCCACGTTGTATAGAACGCCACTGCAAGTGTTCGTGGTCGCCTTCTTGGCGCGTACGGCGACCCCGCAGATGTCACTGACGGCGAGAAGAGATGTTAATGGCGCACCCGCGGGAACATCAGCCGCGACGACGTTGCGGCGGTAGTTGACGCGCACACGCCGGACGCCATCCATTTGTGCCAGGAGAGCCGAAATTGCCTCCTGCGACACAGGTCGGAAGCTAGCCTTCCTTGCGGCAGGCCGAAAGAGCACAGTGTCCGTCTGTGCAGCAGGAGAACTAGGGGGCGATGCGGGGCCAGCAGGAGTGGGCTGAGATGGCCGGCTCGCGACGCCTGTTGTAGTCCGCGGGATGACAACACGCGGCGCGCAGAGGGGCGTGCCGCTCGAAGCCCCAGTGGAAGGCAGCGGCGGGAATTCCCCTTCGTCAGCTGGTGAGGGCACTGATCCAACGACACAGCTAGGGCGAGTGCGCCTGACCTCCTTTCCCGTCGGAGTGGTGTGGGAAGGGCGGGGGGGAGCAGGGGCGCTTGGCCCAGCAGGAGCCACAGACGGCTGGCTGTTGTCCGTGGTGGCTTGGGGTGAGGAGGTAGCAGATGAGGGAGGGGTGGACTGCTCCCAAGAGGAGGAGGAGGCATTAGAGGAATGCTGCTCCTCCTGTTCTGTTTCAGAGCTGCTGCTCTCCTCCCCACGTGGCTGGACACTGGTCTCCTGCAGAGCAGTGCTTGATGGAGGGGAAGGCGAGGGCTGCTCCGGCGGAGGGGGACTCAAGATGGCCGCCGCGGTGACATCCCCGGCAGGCTGTAATGGCGACGCTGGCAGGGAAAAGGGTCCTTGGCTGCTGGTCGCGGATGGGAACGGCACAGCAGGCTGAGAGGACGTGTTGCCCGGTCGTGGACGCTTAGCTTGGCGAACAGGGGTGTGCCGTTTGGTGCGGCGTGTGCGGCGTCGCGGTGAGAGCGGGACGCGGCTGGCAGGACAGTTGAGGATCATTCCTGCTTCCCTGAGCAGCAGGTCGTAAGCACGCGAACGGCCCATGGTGCTGCTAAGGGTGAAGCCTGGCGGGAAGTCCTCAGTGGTGTCAGCCATTATGGCTGTGGCTTGCGTAGGACCACGGAAGGGCTTCTTCCACGTCTTTGCGTCGGTGGTGTGCCAGTGCAGGTTGGTACCGGCGAAGTTCTGGTGTAGGGGCTGCCGGCCACGTGGCGGGGTCGTCACGTACTCGTAGTCGAAGTGGCGTTGCTCGTAGATCCGTCGCACGTTGCAGCTGAAATACGCAGTTCTCGCAGGGATGGACGGCGAGCTCGGGAAGCCGTCGCGTAAGGTGAGCGCACCGTACTCGTTGATGCACGAGTACGGCACGACCAAGCGCGGCAGGGGGGGAGCTGCGTAGCGCGCCGGGCGCGTGGGTGAAGGGCGAAGTCGAAGGTGCTCCCAAAATAGCTTCCTTTCACCACGGCGGTTCACGGACCTCTCGAGGGAGCACGTCTAAGCGTGCGTGGGGGCGGGGGAAAGGGAGTGAAAGAGATACAGAGGAGAGAAAGGCCGTCGCGGAGGGCTCCGGAAATTTAGACCACCTGGGGTTCTTGAACGTGCACTGACAACGCACAGTACACGGGCCTCTGGCATTTTCGCCTCCACCGAAAATGCGACCGCCGCCGCCGGGATCGAACCCGCGTTTTTAGGGGCGAAGCTCCTTAAAGCGGCACCCTTTCGTCCCTCGTCGTAGTCGTAGTCGTAGTGCGTAACCAGTCTTACGCTTTGACCTCCAAGGTGGTGCCGGTGGGAGATTTCTCCTGTGCGTTGTTGAACAATAAAAAATTCGCAGCGTGCGCGTTAACTAAAAGCCGAATTCTTCTGTCTCTCATTCCCCATTAGCAGCCATTGGCATGTTCCAGTAGGAAACGTTAGTAGAAGTAGAAGTGTAAGTGTTAGCTAAAAGCCGACTTCTTCTGTCTCTCATTCCCATTAGCAGCCATTGTTTACCTCCGAGTTGCCTTCAGGAACGTCAGGTGGCGCGCGAGCTCTCTCACTCTTCCATCTGCTGTCTTGTGTGAGACAGAAAGAGAGAGAGAGAGAGCGAAAGACTGTCCGTTTCTAACGATGATGATGGGTTTGTGCTAGCGCGTTACGGCGCGTGTAAGAAGCTGGTGTAAGACGCTGTGGCCTCTCCGCCTTATACTCTTTTCAGCAGTCATGTGATGGCGTCGGCAAACGCGGTGCGCGTTCCGGCCTGTGTAAGGGGCTGCGTAAGACGCTGTGGCCTCTCCCCCCTTACTAGAGTGTACTGCATGTTTGTAACGCGTTTGTGCTAGCGTCACCTTAAACGCCAGATCCCAGCGTTCGAATAGTGTTTCTGACGTCTTTACATGATGATCGACTGGGCGAATTACACGGAAGATTAACGGTTTATCGGTGGTTCACTCCGGAGCTTCGCCCACTCATCATCATTCACCCCGTGGATATGCTGTGAATTTTTTGGGTGGCAGCCGAGTACCGTAAACACTACACCACCGCGGCGGACGAAAATTTCCGGAACCCTCCACTACGGCCTTCCTCTCCTCTCTATCTCTTTCACTCCCTTTCCCCCACCCCCACGGACGCTTAGCCGTGCTCCCTCCATGGGTTGCAGAAATTAGCGTCCTTTCCTAACCGAAGCACAATCATCATCATCATCATCATGTCCTTACAGTAGCTCCTCAGGATTCAGTAAAGTTCCCTGCCTGCCTGTCTGTCTGTCTGTCGGTCGGTCGGTCTGTCTGTCCCTCTGTCTGTCGGTCTGTCTGTATGTCGGTGGTGGTCTTTGAACTGACACCCCCATCCTCCGAAGGCAAGCCTTTTAACCACTATAGTTCACACTTGCACATGCCAGGAGGGAACGTATTTTAACCACACGAATGTCCTTGATTTTCTGCGCCGTGCTTAGGTCTGTGGGAGAGCAAGAAACAGTACGAAGAAAGAAAGAAAGCAAGAAAGAAAGAAAGAAAGAAAGAAAGAAAGAAAGAAAGAAAGAAAGAAAGAAAGAAAGAAAGAAAGAAAGAAAGAAATGTAGTTGTCCCGGCCTAGTTTACTCGACAGGGGAAGAGCTGCTAAAATTTTATATTCGCCCTCAGGATTCTCCTTGCGTTGCCGAACTAACTGCAAACGATCCGCCTTCTGTGCTTGGTAACGAGTCTATGAAATGTGCCGTGTGCTGTCGGATTCTGTATCAAACATCTCATATCATAGAGAAGTTTCTACTTTTGCTAGAGAAAAACAGGATTCCTCCTCTTATAAACGAACTGGTATAAACAGTGCACAACGTGAGAACACATACTTTTCGTAAGTGGCCACAATACTTACCAGTCTCCTGCTCCTGAGACACTCTGCGCTCGCTCGAGTTTCGCTGCCGGATAGTGAAACACCTTGACGGGTACCTGCGTCATTACGGAACACAAGAACCTCATGTCGTTTCCAGCAGGCTTGCTTAGCGACTGTCAGATCATGCCACATCCGTTACGCGAACAGTAAAATAGACAAAGAGAAGAAACGAAGGGCAGGAAGGCTAACCAGAGCCGCGTCCCTTCTTCTGCACTGCAGGAAGGGCTAAAGGAGTATGTTGGAACGGAAAAGAGAGAGCAATGATCACTCGCGCGCACACTTTCCAGAGCACATCGTCTAGAGGCGATCACAGAGACTGTAGACGCATACCCTGCGACTGCAGTCAGCCGCAGAGAATGCCTTAGTAGCGCCTCACTGTAGTGCCGATCTCTGTAGAGCGGTCACTGTAGTACGATCTCGGTAGTGCCGATCTCGCAAGAACCCCAAAATTTTTGTCTTATTGACTCGTGATAATGTTTAATGACACTCGCTTCTAACTGGCGACGTGACGGTCACCCACACAGCATCGTATAACAAAAGTTTCGGTACTACCTCTGTTGCCTCTTATCACTTATCTTATCTACCACTGTTGCCACTGTGTCCCCTTAAACTTTGGGGCAAAAGCTTCATGTCTCACACGCAGAAGTGTCCTTGAAAGAGTTAGCAATGACCTTGTGTCATCGATCCCGAGCTGTGAGACACAGGAGGCAGTCGCCGGGAAAGATTCCAAGAAGCGACGTGTGAGTTCCCCGGATATTCCCCCACGAAAGCTCGGGCAATGAAGTTTTAGGTCCCTTTTATGCACAAGCAAACGCCAGCAGTGATTCAAAGAACGAGTCAGAGCCAAGGGTGGTCCAAACAAAACCAATATTTTGTCGCGGCAGCGCGCGGGCGTACGAAATGATACGTGCCGCGCGTGCGGGTTGGGCGGTTGATGGACCGGAGTGGCCTCAGCCTTCGCCTGCTCATCCCCGTCTAAATAAGCCTATGTATTCGTGACAATATTCTCAATGAATAGGCAGTTACATGAACGTGCGCAAACCGGCTCTTTAAAAATACAGACATTAATGGATTACAACTTGACACGCAACCAACACCACTACAAGGTAGTACATTACAATAGAGAATAAAACAGAGCCGTATTTACCAGGGCAGCTCAGTCAACATGAAGCTTGCATGTCGATCTCAACGGATGGTACGCGGAGCAACGTCGCTCAACCTCTTTCTTCTTTCACTGTCACATGACATCTCACTGACGACTTGGACTGCTGGCAGCCCGTGCTCGATGCTTTAAATCTGCTTTAGTGCGCTTTCTAGACGTTTCGGCGAGGGTCACGCGATCTCAGCACGAGCAAAGCTGAAAAAACTCTCGATTAAACTGGTAGCTTTTTCGCGTTGGAGGCGCCTCCTTCTCCTTCGGATGTCGCGCTTAGCGTCGAGCGCGTTCTCCCCCCTTCTCCCTATTCACATCTTTCTCACGCGCTCAACCGCTGTGGTACAATGACTTGGTGCCGCATTCCAGAATCTTCCAGTACACACTAGAATCGCGCCGTGCGTGCTTCGGCCAGCCGTTGAATGACTGAGGTGTTCGCTGCGCACGCCGCTTTTCTTCGCTCAATTTGATGCTGCGTGGCGTCTCTAACACGATGCCGTGGTCCTCGACGAAGCGAGCGCTATTTTGTGACACCTTCTTGAGAACTCGGCGTCGCCGCAGATGCTAGAAAGGATGTCACGTTAATCTGGAAGCCGATAAGCGCGTCACAGCACACGTCACGCAACCAGGTGGTGATGGCGTCACCCAACGTCATAATGGCTCTACAATGTAACATTACGTGATGACGTCATCGCTCGATGTCGCTGTTGTCGTCAATAATGGGGTTCTAATGCAAAAATAAAAAAAAATCTTCGTTTCATGTCAAATTTCTAAGGGAGGGTCCTGCGAACAAAGCGATTTCATGGTCTCGATAATACACATTGTTACAACGCACCAGAATGAACGAACCGGACGAAAGGCGAAGAAACGACACAAACCGGTTGTTTCTTTGGTGCGCTGCAACCCTGTAATACGAACCGATACCAAATCGCCCAAGTGAAGCATATCATGTTATTCCTATTGTCACGAAGATGTGTAATAGGGGATCGGTGATGGAGAACAGCCTTTTTAATGGTGGCCAGCACCTGAAGTACGCTCGCACAACTGCGCTCTTCGTCGTCTTCTCTATGCTTGAAAGCGGTGCGTGTAGTGGGTAGCTTGCTCCTGGCAATCGGTGATCCTTGTGGGCAGTTACTTGCGTCAACATCAAGACCTATCACACAATTTCGTCATACACTACTCTCAACATGCCAGTTCTTGTATACACCGAGAACTAGACGAGGAGAGCGAGGAATCAGATAGATAGATAGATAGATAGATAGATAGATAGATAGATAGATAGATAGATAGATAGATAGATAGATAGATAGATAGATAGATAGATAGATAGATATACGGTCAAAATGACTTACGTTCGCCAAGAAATGTTTCGCAATTAAAGAGACTGAGCGAGAGAGATATATCGGCCTTTTGTCTTTTTATGACTACGTCGCCTTAACCGAGCTCAAACCTCTATAATAATCGAAACAGAACACTGTGTCCAGACAATGAGTGTTGAGCACCAACACAACTCTGGGATGTCATGACCTAAATCCACAATATCATTATGTGGTATGCCACAGTGGAGGATCCTGTATCCATTCGTACCACCAGAAGTTTATTTCCGTATAAAGCTAAGTACGTCGGTGTATCACATTCGGGCCACGTCTCAGTGTTTCCACCCTTGTCAGGAATCATACCTGGGTTCCTTGCATTTTCGATGGAGGTGAAATTGGTATATGCCCTTGGGATGTGTCACGTCACTACACGTTAAAGAACACCATGTGGTCAAAATGTTCAGAGACCTGATCAGCGGGTGTTGGCAAGTAAAACACCAGCAAACCTGTGTCCTATTGCTTCGCATTACCATAGTTTTAATTTTAATAAATGTAGCTTTTGGGATTTCCGGCGCCCTCTTCGAACAGGATGCTTGTTCACCTGCGGTCATAAAAACATCGAATTGGTTTGGCCTTTGAAAATGAACTCTTTATCGTGCTAGATGTTCGAGCAGCGAGGCCATTTGGAACCAACCTGAAGCGGATAATCCGGTCGAGGACCGGAAGCAAG
This sequence comes from Hyalomma asiaticum, assembly GCA_013339685.2. Classification (NCBI taxonomy): domain Eukaryota; kingdom Metazoa; phylum Arthropoda; class Arachnida; order Ixodida; family Ixodidae; genus Hyalomma; species Hyalomma asiaticum. Next base: position 136,912,743 of record CM023483.1, on the reverse strand, counting down.
CGCTTCTTGATGACCTTTCCCGTCGTGGTCTAAAGGACCGGGTGCACCTCAAAATTAGAAATTAAACCGCGTACGTCTCCAAGTAGATAGATAATGTTCAATGCGTCTGTTCGCTAAAAATAATTGTCATTTAAATATAATAACGATAATGGTGGTTCGGTCAAGGAAAGGGCGCTATTTTCTGCAGCCCTTGCAGCATCACTGCTCAGCGTCCTTGGGATCCAATGAGAGAAAGGGAACGAAAGAGTAGAAAGGAGAGAAACGCCTAGTGCAGGGCTTCTCAAATTTTCACCACCTCGGGTTCCTTAACGTGCGCCGACGTTGCACGGTACCATTATCGCCTCCATCAAAAATGCAACCGCAGCGACCGGGATCGATCTCACGCTTTCGGATCCGCAGCCGAACACCATAACAACTAGGTTACCATGGCCGACTAAAAGGAACTCTGCACACAGTGGTTTAATTTGACTCGGCTCGTACCAACCTGTGCAGTTTCCATCAGTTTCTTTATCCCACAATACTGTCGTGGTACGAATTTATGCCATGGAATTAGTATAAACAATTGTGCACTCTACCTGGTATCCATCTGTGTCCTCTCTCGTCCCCGACGGTAGCCCTTCGATGAGCAGTGCACCGTGAACTCCCAAGGTGACGAGCACGAGAGGAATATGACGAGCGACCCGGCTTCCCAGCAAGGCACCTTCTGTCACAGGGTCGGTGGCCGTTACCGATGCAGCGTGTCCATCTACGCGGAGTCGAAGACATGGATTGAAGCAGTTTGGCGGTATAGCTTATTGCAGAGAACGAACCTCAAGTGAAGAGGGCCGTGAGAAACAGCGAAGAATGCGCAAACAATTTATGGAACGAAGCACGCAGTTATAATGACCGCGTGACTGAAAGCAAATTATTGTATCTGGCACGTTGATTAGAAAAGTTGAACTGGGCGTTATGAACTTATTAATACTCGGCTTATAAACTATTTCAGTGGCAAATATTCGAGAAGTGCCAACTAACATTGAATTCAACTATATTTTAAAGCAGAGACCGTGACCATTCACATTTCTGAACATTTAGCTAAAGTGCTTCGATCTTTTCTCAACGAAATTTTTTGTACAAGCTATACCCGAGTTCCCAGAAGTTGGTCTATCTCTCTCGAATTCTGCGTCACACCAGCAGTTCCAGGTTTCCAACATTATAGCATAACACAAAGGCCTTTATTCGATGTGCCTCATCGAAAATTCGTCGTATTGCATGTCACCGAGCTTTGGTTCCATAGCGCTGTCCGCTGGAGCGGATAATAAGGCGCGCAACTAACGAGGGCCTCGAGCTGTGTTCGAGAGGCGTGTGGCACCGCGCTGCCCGCCTCGCTGGTTCTTTATGTACACGTTTGTTCGTTCGCATCCTCGTCCAGTGCCCCTAGGGCGGCTGTGAGCAGAGGAAACACTGAGGAGCGTAACAAAACGAGCGACCCTGCAAGCAGCGTGTCTCATCAATACTCGGGACGAGCAATGGTTCCCACCATAGCCACGGTAAGACATGACAGACGCTGCGCGTGCTATTTGACACGTAAAAAGAGCATGAGGGCCTTATCCAGACGGAAACATGTCTCACTGGAAGCCGGCCTTGGAGGAGCGCGGCGTCGACGCGAATAACACGGAGTGTGGTACAGTAAATATCGCGTGCCCGAATTAAAGCCAGAATCGTACTAACGCATGCCAGCCGTGTTCAGGTGACGATTTACGATTACCAGTGATCATTATTGATTTATTAGTGATTGGAGACGCCTTAAATATTTCGTGAGATCCAAGCAGCTAATCTAGGAATAATATTAATTTTGGGATCTCATGTCGCAAAGCCACGATATGATTATGAGACAGGCCGAACTGGAGGGCTCGGGAAATTTCAATAACAGGGTCGATTGCAACTGGGGTAACTTGCTACTCGGCTACTTTGAGGCAACTGGGGTCCATGCACTGGTATCGCACAGTACACGGGCATCTAGAATCTCGCCTCCATCGAAACGCGGCCGCTGGGGTCGCGGTTCGAACCCACGACCTAGGGAGCAGCCCTAAAGTGTCATAGCCACTACACTACAGCCCGTAGGCCGTCGTCTAGACTCGAACAGAATACTTCGATATGAGACGAACCTAAAACTGCTATATCGGTTCCTCTATCGTCATGCTAACTCTTTTCCTTCTGGACACTCCAGGCTGTCCTCGGCGTATTTTACAGGCCTTTGATTTTAGTTCACCGCGGCCTCTCGTTAAATTTTGACGTAGCTGTAGTGGAAGGGTAGCATGGCGCACATACAGCTGCTGCTTGCCTCGGTCACACAATCATAGAATCGTCGGCCCTGTAGACTTTGCTAGGCTTTGACCACTTCTCTGCATGAAACATGTGGCGGAGAAAAAAAGGCCACGTATATGAAGGTCAGCGTACTGAGATATGTTATTACGGCCGGACCGTCCGTCCGTCCGTCCGTCCGTCTGTCTGTCTGTCTGTCTGTCTGTCTGTCTGTCTGTCTGTCTGTCTGTCACTCAGTCATTCTATTCAACCACTCGGCCAAAAACAAGCGAGCTACTAGCACACGTGATTCATGGTGAAATATGTATAGCGCCAACTGTAAACTGAAACAGAGAGAACAGAGAGACAAACTGTGCGCGCAACAGTTTCGTCGTGAACACCAACCAAATCGCCCAACTATCAGTTTTAAGCACAGATGGCACGAGATCATACACTTCAAAATTGTGAAAATTCAGCGCGTTACAAACGGTGTTAAACGGAAGCTAGGCGTTAAAAACAAGCCGACAGAATCCGTGCCTCTAAGCCAAGAGCAATAGGCGTGTTCCATTCTGAAAAGGTGCATGGCACCACATAGAAAAAGGTGCAAACAGTGTTGACGCCTCCTGCAGCCGTTCCCGGCACCCGTTCTCGTGGTACAGATGCAGCTCCGCCCGACACCGCCGAAATGTGTGAATCGAATGTTGACGCGCAGGTATGTCTCGAGTTGCTCGCGGAGATTTTCTTTTTAGAAACCTGCTAGGGTTCGTTACAACTATGGTCGCTATGCTACAGCGAAGCCTGTGCGCGGACGTTAAAACTAGACTTGCTATATACTTATATTACGCATCCACGCATCTTCTGACATGAACAATGCGATCAATCTGCATGCACCGGCATGCATTCTGCATCCTACCATCTGTAAAAAGAAAACGTGCGAGCTAAAAAATGCCGTTACGTGTCAGGAGCGGCAGAACACTACTGCCTTTCGACTTCATTTTCAGCGAACGAAGTAAATATGCGGCCAGTTTGCTTGCCTTAAACTAGTATTTGTACTCTTTTCATGGACAACGCACGGTAGCCACTGAGCGGTCGACAGTCTCACTTTTGCTTTCATAAACTACTGAGAATTCTTATAACACCAGCTGATTCGGTGCGCGTTCTTAAAGGAGTGTTGTCTAAGTGCAGCTGGTCTTCGCTACCTCAAATTAGTTCCCATCTAAGCATAAGAAATATAAAAATACAGTTGATCCCTCTATAATAGGAATCACTATAACACGAAATTGAAACCTGTGTTTGCGAAGCTGTGAGAGAGAGAGATGATGGGCGGAAGGCAGGGAGGTTAACCGGAAAGGAAAATATCCAGTTTGCTACCCTGCACTGGGGAAGGGGTGAAGGGAGACAGAAAGGGATGGAAGAAAAGAATAAAGAAAGAAAGAGAAAGGTCAAATCGCGCACACACACAAGCACGGCATGTGTCAGAGACGGTTCACGAGGCCCGTTGCGCGCAAAACTTGAGCACAGCCTTCGTGACTTTCTGCTGAGAGACTCTATCGTTCCGGCATTCCAATACGGTTTGCTCGGACAGCCGTCGACCACCAAGGCGTGATAATTCTGTGGCGAGAGTCTGTCGCTGGGAGCAGTACCCAGGGCAATCCCAGATGACGCGCACAATCGTTTCCTCGCTGCCGGAGTGAATACAGGCAGCACTGTTTTCCAGTCCAATGCGACAGCCGAAACTTCTTGTGAATGACGTGCCTAGCCACAGGCGGCAAAGTACGGTAGTTTTACAGCGAAGCTGTGGAATGTATAGGCGGCAGCCTGGTTAATAGAAGGGAGGGAGATGGGTTAATTGGTTACTCCGGATACGTGAATCCTTTGCAAGTAGGCATGAGCGGCACCTCGACACTGCACAAGGCTCCTCTACAGCTGCCCACAGGCGAAAGATTCGAAAGGCACCATATTTCTCCGGAAACACTGCATTGCACGCGCAAGAGCCCTGCGAAAAACCTGCCATAAACCAAGAACGTCCGCAAACAGCGAAATTGATTTGTGGGGTTTAACGTCCCAAAACCAGCTCTGATTATGAGAGACGCCGTAGTGGAGATCTCCAGAAATTTCGACCACCTGGGGTTCTTTAACGTGCACTGACATCGCACAGCACACGGGCCTCAACATTTCGCCTCCATCGAACTGCAGCCCCCGCGGCCGGGATTCGATCCCGCGACCTTCAGATCAGCAGCCGAGTGCCATAACCACTAGACCACCGTGGCGGGGCACAAACAGCGAAACCTTGCAAGCCAAACCGAACGGGTTCTTAGCGAATCGTTTGGGGAACACAATGTCTTATTCAGTGAAAGGAGCATCATTTACTTGAAGACGCCCGTCTTTGCGTTCTTGGAGCGGAGCGCGCTGAATCGCAGCTGGCCACACAAGACACATTATGTAGCGGCCGTGGTTTTACCACATGCCCAAGCAATGTACCGGCAGGACGCCACCCCGCCGCTATGCTGCTATCGAGACGCTTACCCCCGTATTCATAAACGCTCCTCGACTCAACCCTTCACTCGAAACGCTCCTTGAGGGCGGTTTTCCAATTCACAGATCGCCCTCCACTCGAAGCGTTCCTCGACTGGAGGAAATCTCGAGCGTTTTACTCGAGATAGTCAAGGTAGGGCCAGAGCTACCTTGAACCTTTCCTTGAGTGAAGTATCATGGCGGATTACGCTTCGTTTGTCGACTATGTGCTCCGCGTCGGCGAGCTGTTTGACGACGTAGAAAACTGCGTAGGCATACCACGACGACGGTTGAGGGACCGGATAAATCCAATGGATCACTACACCGACAGCGAATTTCTGGCGCGCTACCGCTTCACGAAGTGCAGCGTGAAGAAGCTGCTTGACTGCTTGCCCCTTGACGAGAGCTGCAGCAACCGTGGCCAGCCTCTTCCACCAATGACGCAGCTTCTGATTGCGTTGCGCTTTTATGGAGCAGGCACGTTTCAAGTAGTGGCGGGCGACCTGGTGAATGTGTCTCAGCCGACAGTGAGCCGCATCATCGAACGTGTGTCGCGGGTGATCGCGAAGCATTTGTTCCCAGCCGTCGTGAAGTTCCCCAACACCATGACGGGTTCCGTGAGACGATGGTCGAATTCCACCGAATTGCCAAGTTCCCCGGGGTGACAGGGTGCATAGACTTCACCCACATCTGTATAAAAGCACTACATCCGTATAAAATGTTTCTCCCAGGCACTGTCCTTAGTGCGCTTGGACACGCTGTCGGTGTTTCTGTTTTCAATTACCGATCTGTGGCGCGTCACCAAATTACACAGTAATTCGCACTCTTCGCGCGTGTAAACGAACCTCCGTGCGGTCGTCTTACCGCCGTCGCGCGTGACGCTGTCGTTCCTGCTCATGTCGCCGTCTGTCAGGGCAAGCAGGACGCCACGAGAGAGAGAGAGAGAGAGAGCTCTTTATCGAAAGGCAGAGAATTTAGCCGGCGTTGAAATATCGCTGACATGCGACTCTGCGTGGCGAGGGAGTTTGGGGAGCGAAAGAAGTGCAAGAGACAGTGAAAAAGAAAAGAGAAAAAAAGTTGGGCTTTGTGTTTCTGACTATGATGCCTAATTGCGTCCAAAGACAGTTAACGTTTTCACCAACCCGCAGTGATGTGATAGGATGTGTTGCATGATGGGTGAGTGATGGTGACGATGGAGGTAAAGTTAAAGTCTATCGAGTTGACCTGTACTTTTTAAATATGTAAACAAAAAGTCCATCGCACGTCTCTATTGTGTGGGGCAATCTAGAGGGCCTAAAACACACTGAGGTGATAAAGGGAGTTGTGTAAGTGACTGCATGCAATGTTCATAGAGCGCACGCTCATCACTGTTCGCTCTGCATTCGAATAAAATATGTTCTACGGTTTCAGTAGAGCCACAGTTGCTGCAGTGTGGGCTTGTCTCCGATGGTACCGTAAGTCGTTTGAATATGCAATGTTCAGCCGTAGTCGATGATACAAAGTTTCCAAATGTCGAGGAATGTTGGATTGTAGTTTTGATTTGGGATATGGGTCGACTGAGTATAAGAAAGTGTGATGATGTGTCGGTAACTTCCCTAGCCGGCTCCTTTATTCGTAGGCGAATCGTTTAGCCATATGGGAAGCATCAGAGTTGGTGAAACAGTTTCGCTTATAGTTTTGATATCGAAGACCGTTTCGTGCTGCTTCGTCGGCTTTTTCGTTGGGCAGAATGCCGCAGTGAGCTGGTATCCATTGAAATGTAATGCAGTATCCTGCGCTAAAGCCAGGTGGTGTAAATAGGCAATGTCGGCAGAAACGAGTTGATGATTAGTTTTCTTCAGGTAGTTGTACAATGTTTGCAGCGCTCCTTTGGAGTCGGTACGCCACGATGCAACAAGTAGCTTGCACAGCGCACCACGGCACATCAAGATAAAATCTGGCGCGCGCACACAATACGCGAACAACAGTCGCACATCCCGACCTGTCCGGTCATGCTATCCCAGCGGATTCGACCCTGGCGTGGCTTGGATGAACGTAGCATCGCCTGCTGTCGAAACCAGCTGATAATGTTTCAAATTTCACTTATAACTTCCAATGCAACATGTATTTAATAATAGGTGATAATTTTTAATAGTTGGCTAGCATTTCAACCGAAAATTCTCGTATTTATTGTAGTATTGGGCTGTATACCCTCGCTACCAGACGCGTCTTTCGTAACTCAAGTGAAGGAATGTTTCTCGAGCAGCCTCTTGGCGGAGGAGCGCTCGAGTAGCGTTCTTGAAACACAGCGGCTCCTTGAGAGGAGGAAGGCGGTGCGCCTCGACTCGGTGAAGTCGAGGAGGAGCGTTGAGTGAAGGTGCGTTTGTGAATACGGGGGTTAGACTACCGAAGCGATAGCTGCCGGAACGCATTAGCACGGCAATTTGGTTCGCTCCATCGTTTTTAGATGGCGTTACTACGGCTGAGAAACCTGGAATGCAGTCAGAGGGACGCAATGCTAATTTAAGAGTACTTTTGCTTGGTAAACACCCTTGCTGTAACCGAACAACAGTTAGACGTAAAGCGGTGTATGTCCGTCTGTTCCATATGCATCTCCAATGTGTGCGTGGTGTATCGGTACATCTTCGAGCTCTTATCGTGGCCTCCTGGGTCAATACAGGTTCCAGTCCGAGCGGGTAGTACATTTTCATTGCATACGTTCGTTCATCTTTTCAGACATCCACTTCTGTTACAGACATATGTCAATGATTTCTTGGTGGTCCACGGTAGAAAAACACTTTCGCGTTAAAAGAAAATGCTCGGTGTCGTTAAGACGCGTGCACTTTATCAGGGTCGATGGCTAACCCAACCTTTAGCTGCCACAATGGCGGGCTTACAAGGCGCCAATGTCCGAGACGAGGGTGTACTGCCGCTGGTATCGGCCAGCGGTAGAACTGTGCCCTTGGGAAGGTCCTTGCGCGTAGGAACATTTGACGCTCGCCGAACAGGAACTAAAGGGAGGCGGAACCAGTCATATCGTGTTGCGATCGAGCACGAATTGAATATATTTGAAGTGCAAGAAACAAAAGTGGAGCGCGTGGAACGGACCGATCCCATGGCACACACTTTTTCGCCGCATTAAAACGTGCGTGTTAATCATGCTGTTCGTTCGTCTGGAGGCTGTCTTCTGTCTCTTAGCAATTGCTCGGGCATTATTGTACAGTCGGTAGCAAGCAATCGGGCCGCTTCGTACTCCGTAACTGTCTTGGAGAGCGCTGACTGGAGCGTAGTCTGTCTTTATGCGCTGTTTGACGTATCACAACGTCTAGACTTTTTCTGCCGCATAAGTGAGTATTGTAACAGCGATCGTATGCTCATCCACCTGGGAGAGTTGAAGACCGTTCGTTTTTGCAGTAACTTCCCGAGAAAGTTCGTCAGTGGCCCTGAACACCGGCAGTGTTGGGTCGCGTGGAACAGCCCTGACCATGTGCACGCGCATAGCAATCAGAGATTTGTATAAATGTGTAAAATGTGTAAGGGCAGTTTTTCGGCGACACCCAACCGTGTTGCATAGGCCCAGAGTCCACACCCGAAAACTAGCTCAGCTTTCCGAAGACGCCCTCCAATAAGGCACGCGGAAGCGTTTGTTTTTGTACCCAGCACCTCCACCACTTGTGAGCAACTGCTTTTATTGTAGTCGACCCTCGATCTATGGCGACCAAGATGGAGAGCGAGCCAAGCAGCTGATGATGATCGACGTAGATTGGGGAAAATGTACAAGTGATGATGATGTGCAGAGATGAAGAAGAGCCAGTCGTATGTTGAGCTCACAGTCATTTCGTCCCGCAGGTTGGCTGCTATTGGCAAAGTTGGACAACGTTGTGCGAAGCAGCCAAGCGTGCAGTTCTAGTACAGAACTCGATCTATGCATTGCTTGTACTTTCAGTGCCGGCCAAAATTTCCGAATGAATATACGTATATGCGTATATATAAAGCCTTTACTATATGGGCTTCTATATTCCAACACTTCATATCTCTCAATTGACCATGTCGGTTTGTTTCGTTGTTTCCCCAAGTATACTAGCCTAGCATAAATGTCACGCAAACAGCAGCACTTTCCTGGTGCGCTTAGACAATAAGTTTTCAGGAAATTAAATTAGGGCGGTGTAAAAATATTAGGAACCTGACATGTCATGAATGTCATGGTTTTCATGTTGCCACCTGCCATTTATATTCGTCATACATTCACGTTGCACAATAGGAATTTTGGTGTATATCAAGTTAGAGAACTGGCCGCAAGCGCACCATGAGTGTGGCATGCAGGTCATGCTGATGACATATCATGATTTTCATATTAACACTTGCCATTTATGTTCGTCATACAATCAGGTCACATAATACCAAATTTGGTGTATATCAGGCAAGCGAAATGGCCGTGAGCGCACCATGAGCATGGCATATAAATCATGTACATGACATGCATATCGTTATTGTCATTCTATACCATCTGTTATTTATGTTCGTCATACAGACACGTCACGCAATATTAAATTCAATGAATATCAAGCTAGCAAACTGGCTGCAAGCGCACCATGAGCGTGGTATGAATGTCATACTGACATATCATGGATGTCATGATTTTCATGTTGCCACCTGCCATTTATGTTCGTCATACAGTCACGTTGTGCAATATCAATTTTGGTGTATATCAAGCTAGCGACATGGCCGTGAGCGCACCATGAGTAGGGCACGTAAATCATGTTGTACAAGACATGGATGTCATGATTGTCATGTTAACACCGGCAAAAATATTAGTCGTACACAAATGTCTCGTCACACCAATTTTCGTATATATCAAGTAAACGAAATGGCCGCCAGAGCACCATGCCCATGGCATGTAAACAATGGTGTTCACGACAAGTAAGTCATGATTTCCATGATATGACCAGTCATTTATGATCGTCGTATAGTCATGTTATGCCATACCGATTTTGATATAAATCCCATCAACGATACGGTCCGGAGAGCACAAAGTCGTAGGCGGCTAGATAGATAGACTGTCAAAGTCACCGAAGTTCGCTAAGAAATGCTTCGCGTTTAAAATATTCTTGCACAATACGGTGTTCCCTATTGATGTTACTCACGACCCATTCTATTTTCACTGAAGCAATCCTTAGTCCTGTATCTCGTGTACGAACCGCAGTGTAAACCTCGTGATTTTTTGACCCGGGTGATAAGTGACAAAGCAAACGCGAGACAAAGTACATGCATTCAAAAACTTGGCGCCGCGAGCAGTTCTGACACACCCCGATGCAATATAGGAGCAAATGTGGGCTTTGGAAACAACATATAGGCCTTTTTTGCAATCCGCAAGTGCGCTTCCGTGCACTGCATATTCGCCCAACTAATGGCGGTACCTGTCGTCCTTCAAGCGGAAACGAGGTCCTAGTTGCACATGTATGCAATTTCCTCTTCAGAGCGTAAGCAAACAACGCAATACGCTGTTTGCAGTGTGTTAGCTGGCTTTTCTGCCATGCAAAACGCACTGCAGGAAAGCTTTAGATTTATAAAGCCGACAAAAACGACCGAGGAAGCTTCATGGCTTTATCTACACAATAATGTAGTATATCAATCGAAAGAGCACTTATCGGCCAATCTAAAACCGGGAGTCGTGTTTGACATCTTTTTTCTAAGGTTTGTAATCGGTGTTTGAAAGTGCCAAAGTGGGTCTACATTGAGGGCGCTCTCATAGGCTGTGTGGTAAAATCTTCAAATGGCCTGGGAAGGAAGGCTCTTTGTGGCACGTTATTGAAATGGCGCCTTAAATGTTCTAGTCGTTCCCTAGTATCTTAAACCGTGAGTCGTTTTTAATATCATGTCTCATTCGTGAGATATGATTTTTTTTTTTCGTGCGCTTCCCATTCAGTTACGTCGGGGGCGCCCGGCCGCCGCCGAGAGATGGCGCGACATGTACGTACATGTCTCGAAATCCTGGGGATGGTTTGTTCCGCACGAGACAAAACGAGTCCTATACGCAGCATCGCGAAGCTAACATGGTAGAGTAAGTGGAAATTATAAGTTACTTCTCTGTTGAGGATGTGGGAGAATGCATTTCCAGTGATCCCGGTGTACAGTTCGCGCATTTTAAAGGATTGAATCATGCACGGCTGCGTAGCGCGTATGTGTCGCTGGATATTGTGCCTTTGTGTTATCATTATTGCGTAAGGCGACTTTCGTTCACGGACCACTGCCTTGTGAAGTTTAACATTTGCGCAGGAAAGAGAAAACAACGAATCTTAATTGGGATTTGTGTAAAGTCAGTAACAAGATACTTGATACTTGGTAATGATACTTTCAAAACTGCAATACTTGAGGGCATAGGGGAGCTGCATTGCGACAACAGCTCAGAGGTTGGCCGGAAGAGGGGAAGCCTTAAGCAAACGATAAATGTGAAGGCTGCAGAGCGGTGCAGCACACAAGTATGAAGAACGGAAAACAACAAAAAGGAACTCTTACGTTGGAATGCCGAACACCTAGCGAGTATAAGGGAGATATTCGCGCGGGAAAGAGAAGACTAGAGCTGCTGGATATTCCGAAATACAATAACGGAAATCGAATACAATGGGACTCTAACGAACGGCGGAGAAAACATAGCGGAAAGTGAGTTCTTTTCATCAGTATCTGCTGGTTCTAAGCATTACAAAGTGAATTTTTGTCGTTCATGCCACAGTTAGATGATGAAACGAGGGGTATGTTGGAACCCTCAACATCGGAGGGTGAAATAGAGAAAGCACTTGATGACCTCTATTGTCGGAAGTCACCTGGCCGAGATGGGCCAAGTGCTACTCTTTACAAGAAATTTAAGCAGAATTATCTCCTGTATTGGCGACTTTATGCAACGAAGCCATTGAGGTGAAAGCTTTGCCGCCGTCGTTTCTCTCTTCTCATACATCCTCATTCCTAAACAGATGATTCTGTAAAACTCCGACAGGCGTCAACCTACCATCCTATTAGTCTAACAAACGTTGACTACAAAATATTCATGAACACAATGTCACGTAGATTGCAGACCGTGGTAAAGGATTTAATGGGCCCGCATCAAACAATCGGAATAAAGGGTAGGAGCATTGATAAACCGATGTGTGTATTAAATTTAGTGATGTCACGAAGGCTTCGGATCCTATGCTTCTGGTTGATTACGAAAAAGCCTTCGACCACATGCCGCCTGACTCGATTGTAGCTGTCCTGCCGCGTGTGAATGTTGGTAAAGTAATAGCAGAGGTTGTTAGTATGGCATAAACTGGATGTTCTAGTGGGCTTATTTTAAATAAATACAGAGTAATTCCACTGAATTGCATCGGCCTGTTCGCCAAGGATGTGCTATTTCTCCTCTCCTTTGCTGGCTGCTAACTGAAAGCTTCTGCGTAAGCGTTATAAGGGGCTTCATGCATGTGAAGGGAGCCTGCTAGCTTGCGCAGACAACATAAGGATTTTAAATTGCGAAGCCTTTCTTGGCGAACTTGAGCGACCTTGACCCTACCTATATATCTAGTCGCCTACGTCTCCGTGCTCTCGAGGCCGTCTCATTCACCCGATATACATCAAAATTTCGATGACAGGGTACGAATATATGACGAACATGAGTGTTTCAACACTACTAATATGATGTACTCGTCATGTACAGTGGTCAACACTCGTGCCTATAACGACGGAGCGTCGTGCTCGGAACTGCACGAGCGACATCTACAGTTGAATACGGGCCACATCCGAGCATGCGCATCGCCACTGACGCGCTTGCCTTGCAGTTTCCGTCCTTATTTATCTCCGCGGCCGCGACAACTGCTTTGGCCGGCAGAAGCGCTGTCAGCCATATAGCGCCGGAGAAAAAAAGTGCAATCACCCGGATCGGCGCGTTTTCTGCGGCGTACTTATTCTCGGTTTGCGGTATCATATCGTGCCGGCAATGCGCCGCATAATGTATATTGCGCATCGCTCTGTGAATTTTTCATAGCGCATTGCGTTTATTGCCGTGTGCTGTCGCTTAATTTCGTAAAGCTACTATTAATTCTAACTCACCAACGATGCGTTGACTCCGACTAAATGTAATTTGGATTGCCGATACATGCAACGATCAGTCGGTTCTTCGTCGGTTGTAGCCCTTAATGACCGACGACGGGGAGCATCAGCAAGCCGACCTTCTTTATAAAATGCTTCGAGCGCTCTATTCATAGTTGGAAGTGCAAAATTCTATACCGGCCAAAGGACAGCTTCCGAGCAGCCTGACTCAAAAAAAAAAAAGAAAAAAACTGAAAATTTTATACAGTTCATAAGTGGGCGTAAATCATTTGTTGGGACTATGTGAGCGCGAACTGAGAATTAGAACGCAGCACAGCTTGCATCGCGCGCTGCCAACAATACGCTTCGTTTCTTTTCTTTTTTTATTCTTTGTTATTGCGCTAAACCGTCGACAGCGCTACTGACGGCCAAAGCGGTTGTTGCAACCGCGGTGATAACCAACGGTCGAGAATGCAAGGCATGTGCGTCAGTGGTGCTGCGCATGCTCAGATGTGTCCCGTTTCCAACTGTAGATGTCGCTCGTGCAGTTCTGAGCACGACGTTCCGTCGTTATAGATATGAGAGTTGACCACTGTACATCAGATTAGCGACACTGCAATCACGCGTGACTCATAACCATAATGCTCAACCCCTGGTATTCGTGTATGCGCCACGGATGTTTGAATTTTATGCAGCTCCATGTCAATCTCGGGCCAACTAAAATATACATTTAACTTGAACAAAGATATAGCGTTTGTCGTAGCATGACATTGAAATGTAGATATAACTAACGCAGAGAGAACCACGGATGCGCTGTAATATCCTTAATCGCCCTACCAAACGAGCTGGTAGGCGAGTATCTAACCGGGCCCCAGAGGTGCTGCCGCTATGCTGCAGCAGCTCCTCCGACAAGATCAATATAGTAATAAACGTAATGCACCAGTAGTTGTGGTTGGATCTTTGTGGACCATCATATGCGCGTTTAGTGTGTTAAGCGCTGTGAGAGCGATTGTATATGTGACACATGTGTTCTAGTAGCACTAGACATGCTTTTGTCCAACTTTGCTCGATTCCGTAGGAATATTTCAACGCAGAACTCTCATGATACGCACATCGGCGCGCTGCAGTCTGCATTTCTCTTCGATAAAACAGATCTGTGTGCTGTACCCTAACGCGAGTGCCAGCGTTACGACTTATAATGAGCTGCCACTAGTCGTGACGGCGCTGTCGAGTTTCCTGGTTAGCCGTCGTTTAACATACACTTACTCATGCACTTTGCACAAATACGTTCATCCTACTCGTAACACTACTATGAATGCCAGCACGATTCGTCACAGGCAATTTCTTCGCTGTCTGCTTCGCATGGCACCGATTACCACAATGCGTGGGATTTGGAGGTGTTTCTTATTTTCAGACTTAGAAAGTATTGCGGGAGTTGTAAACATAGCGAAGCGCCATTGTGAGGGCAGTGGAAGTGCTGTTAATTGGGGAAAAAGTCTCGGTTTATGGCACAAAATCTCGGAGGCTCACACCCACTTATTTCTTGAATGTTAAGGGGGTGTCAATACCGTTCAAATACCTTAGTGAACCCTTGGAAAATTATAGTGACACTGAACCCTAGGCGAAGACAGACAAACAAATCCGAGAAAAGACCGAAAGGTGGAGGGAAAGAGATTTTATCCATTTTTTCTCGTGCCACCATTTGCAACCTGCTCTTATTGTCAAACTATATGGTACGTCATCAAAACCTCTTGTTGGGCGAGTTGGTATATTCTTGAGACCTAAAGGCACTGGCGCAACCAGACGACCACAAGAAGAGAGAGACAAACACACAAGCGCAGACTAACAACTGACCTTATGGAAAAATGACGTGCTTTATAAGAGAGAGAGAGATAATGGGCGGAAGGCAAGGAGGCTAACCGGAAGGAAAAATATCCAGTTTGCTACCCTGCCTGGGGAAGGGGTAAGGGGCAGATAGAAAGGGGTTGAAGAAAAAGAAAAACGAGGAATAGATAGGTCGAATCGCGCGCACACAGAAACACGGCAGTGTTAGAGTCGGTTAATGAGGCCCATTGTGCGCAAAAACTTGAGCACAGCCTTTCTGGCTTTCTGCTACGAGACTCTATCGTACCGGCATTCCAATACGGTTTGCTCAGACAGCGGTCGACCATCAGGCATGACAATTCTGCGGCGAGAGACTGTCGCTGGGACCAGTACCAAGGGCAATCGCAGAGGACGTGCACAATTGTTTCCTCGCTGCCGCAGTGAAGACAGGCAGCACTGTCTTCCAGTCCAATGCGATAGCCGAAACTTCTTGTGAATGACGTGCCTAGCCACAGGCGGCAAAGCACGGTCGTTTCACACCGGGTTCGTCCACGCGGAACTCGAAGTTGGAGTGATGGGTCGAGGCGGTGAAGGCGAGTATGCAGAAGACCAGGAGTATTCCACTGCGCTATAGCCATATCACGCGCAAGCGAGCGAATTTTCTTACTGCATCCGTTCTTGACAGCAGGATGGCTTACTGCACTCCGATTTCGTGAGCATGTTTCGCAGTATTATCCGCGTGCTCGTTGCCGATTATTTCATTTCATTTTATTACCTTATAGGCCCCTTTTTCAGGGGGTATTACATAAGGGGTGGAATTACAGAGAAACAAACAGCAAACAATAGTTAACATTGAAGATACTGAGTTATGCGTTCTTGGAAAGTAAATGATGAGGCGATGGCGACGATGTCGTAGGGCAGGCCGTTCCAGTCTACAGCTGTTCTGAGGAAGAGAGGCAGAAAACGTAGTAGTATGGGGGCGATGGTGGGCGGGCAACCTGGAGTGGATGGCTGGTGCGGTGGGATAGGCGCGCTGCAGCTGTGACATAGGGTGTTGATTGAGAGAAGAATAAAAAAACTTGTGATAAAGTGTGAGGCTAGCAATGCGGCGACAATGAGACAGATCTGTTAAGCCAGATTGGCTTTTCAAGGATGAAATGTTTTCAAGGATGAAATGTTTTTCGAACGTGGTCTCGCATTGCATGGAAAAACTTATTCCGGTACGAAAATTATCTAAAAAGAGAAACCCTTGGATCACGAGAGAATTAATCCACGTGAAACGGAAACTAAAGCGAAAAATAAAAGCCCTTTCAACCAATCCTTCCCCTGAAAACAAATGCACTATTCAAAGCTTAAGCAAACAGCTACGAAACTCACTTACTCAATCTAAGTTCAGATTTTACAACGTTACACTCGTTAAATTCCTGAAAGAGGCTCCTTCAAAGTTTTGGCGCTATGTCAACCCGCCCACAAGGTCAACAGCGTCATTGGCCTCCCAGAATAACACTGCGCGCACCGAAGAATTTAATTCCTTTTTCGCGTCGGTTTTCACCCGAGATAATGGTATGGCGGTTGGTTTTGCTGATGAGTCAGTGCGTACTCCTCTCGAGAACTTAGAAATTGCCGAAGAGGGAATCCTAAATATTTTGTTGCACATCGACATCAAGAAAAATCCTGGGCCCGATCAGATCCCCAACGAGTTTTTGTACAGATACGCAAGTTGGGTTGCGAAATACCTGAAGCACATTGTTCAGACATCGCTCAACACAGGATGCTTTCCGCGTCAGTGGAAGTATGCGCAGATCATACCTATACACAAGTCTGGCTGTAAATCCGATGTTAAAAACTACAGCCCCAATATCTCTGATTTCTACTTGCTCGAAAGTGCTCGAACACATTGTTGCTAATATCTGATGACATACCTCGACCATCACAATCTGCTACACCCCCAACAACACAGTTTCCGCAAAGGCCTATCAACTATTAGTCAGTTAATCGAACTAGTGCACAACTTCGCCCAAACCATAAACTCTCGCAGCCAAACAGATATCATAAGCTTAGATTTTTCTAAAGCTTTCGATAAGGTGTCGCATCCTAAATTACTGCAGAAAATTGCTGTGATATTCAACAACGCTTCCATAACCCAGTGGTTTCATTCATACCTTCATTGGCGCCGTCAATTTGTCCGGTTGGGGAGTTCAGAATCAACCATGCGCCCTGTCCTCTCAAGAGTCCCTCAAGGGAGCGTCTTGGGGCCTGTTTTGTTTTTAATTTTCATAAACGACCTACCCCGCGATCTCACAGTGCCAGTCAGGCTATATGCTGATGATTGCATATTGTATAAGAAATATGAACTCCTTCAGACCAAGTTGAACTGAATGCAAATCTACAAAAAATTAAACACTGGTGCGATAGCTGGCAAATGGAATTAAATCTAAATAAAAGAGAGTCTACATGTGCGTCTCTCGCAAAAAAAAATGTCTTCAACTTTCAGTATTCTATTGGCAACCACATTCTAATGAACGTCAAAGAATTTAAATATCTTGGTCTGACAATCACGCATGACCTACGCTGGGATACCCACATCGATAATGTATCTTCTAAAGCCAATAAGGCTCTCTGGGCGCTCATGCGAAACCTAAGATATGCCACTACAGGTATTAAAAGCCTAGCATACAAAATGTTGATACGCCCTATTCTTGAGTACGCTAAAATTGTATGGGACCCTTATACACAATCACACAAAATCAAACTGGACAGAGTGCAAAGGCTTGCTTCGAGGTTTATTTTTAACAAATACCAGCGATGCCATTCACCTTCTGAGTTGTGCAAACGTGCTGACCTTTCCTCGCTCGAGGTCCGATGCTCTTTCGAGCGATTGAAGTGCCTCTATGAAATTATACACCACAAGATAAAAATAAATCACGATCAATACTTTGAAATTAAACACAATGAAACTTCTCGACATCGTCATAGCATGTATATTCCCCCACCGTTTGCCCGAAATAATTGCTTTAAGTTTAGCTTTTTCCCTAAAACCATTGCTCAGTGGAACTTGTTACCCGATGACATTGTGACCTCGCCTACCTTAGACACTTTTTTGAACAGAATTAATGACTACATGAAAGCATGACCGCATTTAGCAATCTGATTTCTCTTGTGTGTGCTTTTTGTATATGTGTGTTTTTCTTAAACTATTGTTCTACCTTTTTCAACTGTTCCCAAGTGTCTCATATATTCGTTATATACTATTGATAGTACTCTGGTGTTATAAAGATACGTTATATGTCATCAAAAGTGTGATACACCAACTTTTTTCTCTGTATCTGTACGAACATTGACAGCATGTTAACGTTATATCTTCCATTCCTGTAATAGCCCTAAACAGGGCTGACAGTATTAATAAATGAAATGAAATGAAATGCTTACGTCATACGTGTATGAAGAATGAATGAATCTGATGGCGCGATTCTGGAGGGCTTCCAATGCAGTGATTACATATACATGATGCGGGCTCCAGATGGCAGATGCATATTCTAATTGGCGTCGTACAAGTGATTTATACGCGAGTAATTTAACATGTGGCGGAGCAAGGCGGATGTGACGCTTCAGAAATCCAAGTGTTTTGTTTGATGCTGAGATGATATTAGTGATGTGATCACACCATGACAAACTGGAAGTGATGGTGACGCCTTGATGTTTATATGACTAGCTCGATAGGTGAATTAGAAGTGGAATAATGAAAGCGGGATGGGTTGTGAAGACGAGAGAAGCACATGAGTTTGCACTTCGTAGGATTGAGGCATCAGCCGATCGTTGCACCACTTTACTACATTATCAAGATCTGTTTGTAGGGACTGCTGATCATGAATGTCAGTAATAGTGCGGTATAGAATGCAATCGTCTGCGAACATTCGATACAACAAGATACATGCAAGGCTAGATCATTGATATAAACTAACAATAAGAGGGGACCGAGTACAGAGCCTTGTGGGACACCTGAGATAACTGGGAGGGGATTAGATAAGTGACCGTTGAGCTAGACTGACTGCGAGCGGTTGCTCAGGAATTCTTCAAGCCATTCCAGAATGTTTGGACGTAGATGCAGCTTCGAAAGATTTAATAACAGGTGCTGGGGCAACGCCTCCTAGAAAAACAATGCCTGGAACGTGAGCCGCAAACGCGCTGCCCTACCCTCTGATTTTACCCTCCCCCACCGGTACGGAGGCGAGCGCCACTGGCGGTCGCTCCTTGTAAACACGCCGACGCGCGGCCGCCGGGAGCCGAGCGGCTGGCTTCTCGCGAGCAGACACCTTGCCGACCGCGCGTTGTCACCGCTGCTATACGCAGACGTTCTTTTTTATCGCTGTGGCGAGGTAACAAATTGCCATATGAATTAAAGTCCACTTTCTTGAAGGTCATTTTTTTTTAACAGCAAATAAAGGTTCACCGCAATGACGGTAATTCCGTCTGCTTAACGCAGCAGATTTACGTTGGATTGCGTGATGTTTTTCGCCGTCTGTCTTTGCGGACCCAGTTCTCCATTTCATTTGAGTGGCAATGCTTTGTGGTTTGTGCCGGGCTGCTCATCGAGTTGCCGACGGAAGCGACCGGGTGTGTCTTTTCACGAAGTGCCAGCAGAGATCTCCTTGCGTGAGAAGTGGCTGCACGCACTATCAGGCGCCTTTCCCAGCGCAACAATCAAGGAACACTGCGTCGTATGCAGTCTCCACTTCCATGCGAGTGACTTCAAAAGAGACTTCACCAGGCGCTTACTCAAGCCCGGTGTAGTGCCAAGTGCGTGTTCGGCGAACCAACGCCGGGCCCCGCGCGAAACGTCGTGAGTGCCAGTGTGTCCAGGAGCACTACAGGGCCAACAGTACACGGCGAACTGTTTCCGTGGCTTGCTGAACCGGACAGCATGACACGAACAGATGTATCCGCAAGCACGTCAGTGGCGATCGGCGAACTGGCATCGTCATTCCCACAACCAGCTCAAAGCACTACTCAAGCCTCACCTCAAAAGCGCAAGCGTACTTCCTCAAGCGCTGCGTTAACTACATCATGCGAGTAAAAAGTAGAACATTTTGCTGTAGAGAGCAGGTAGGTTTCAACGCGTTTCAAGGCGGCGTCGTCTGCTATCAGACTACCGCCGCACGCTCTCGACGGCGGTCCGGACAACGCGCAGGCCGGCTGCTCCCAGCTACGCGATTGGCTACGCCTGTGATGTCAGGTGACCAGGCGGTCCGGAAGCGAGCGCTCTCGCACGGCGCCTGGTCGAAACACGCGGCAGTGAGCTCCCTATGGGAAAACGTGCGACATTCCAGGCATTGATTTCTAGGAGGCGTTGGCTGGGGAGAAACCTTGTCGAAGGCTTTAGCGTAATCAAGGAAGACGGAGTCAGTTTGAACATTTCTGTCAAGGTTAGTGTGCAACTCATGTACGAATAGCGCTAGTTGGATTTCACAAGAGACGCCCCTGCGAAACCCGTGTTGTGATCGATGAAAAAAAAAGATGGTTGGAATCTAAAAAATTCATAGTCTGTGAGTATATAACGTGTTCCATGATTTTACATGGTACGCTGGTTAATGAAATGGGTCGGTAATTCAAGGGCGAGTTTCTATTACCTAACTTGTAGACTGGAGCGACGTTGCCAGTCTTCCAATCAGCTGGTATGTTTCCTGAGGAAAATGACTGCGTAAAAATAAGAGATAAATATGGTGCACAAATTGATTTCACATTTTTCAACAGTTCCGAGTTAATAAGATTCATACCAGCTGATGATGAAAGTTTCATATTGTGAATTATAGATGAAATTCCTTCGTCAGAAAAAGTGACGGCCCCGCCATGGTGGTATAGTGGTTATGGTACTCGGCTGCAGATCCGAAGGTCGCGCGATCGAATCCCGCCTGCGGCGGCTGCATTTCGATGGAGGCGAAATGTTGAGGCCCGTGTGCTGTGCGATGTCAATGCACGTTAAAGAACCCCAGGTGGTCGAAATTTCCCCAGCCCTCAACTATTCCCTTACCCGGGAGGAAGCTGTCGCGTGGCGGCAACAACAGACTAATTCCTTCCCATGTCTCTTCACCCTACACCTCTTTCATCCCACACAATATCCCTCATACTGCCCCTACTGTGGAGCGGAGCCCACAGTTTATCACTGCACGTGGGAACGCCCATGTCCACCGGGCTGTTCCCCTAGCCCATCACCATCACATTCCTCCTGACCAGCTCAGCGCCGCAGGAGCAGCGTCGGCTGATCCAGCGAACACGTGAAGTGGCGCGAGCCAATGGGGCCCTGAACTAAGGGCTCCACCCTACGAGGAAGATCTCTCACTATGTTAAAATAAATGTTTGCTCTCTCTCTCTCTCTCTCTCTCTCATAATCAGAGCTGGTTATGGGACGTAAAACCCCAGAAAACAACAGAAAAAGTGACGGCCGGCATGAAGGTTTCTATGTTATAGAATAATGACTGCGAGGGCGTCCAGACTCGGTGGTGAATACTGATGCAAATGCGTTGTTAAATATTTCAGCACTATCACGGTCACTGGCTGGTTCGTGCGCATCGTTTGTCAGCTTGATATCGGTGGTTGCGTGGGATTTAGGATTTGCCAGAATTTCTTGGGGTTTGTTATTAACACGTTAGTTAGGCCATTGTGTTAAAATGAGTGTTTAGCGTTACGAACAGATAGCGAGAACGACTTTTCAGCTGCAAAATATTCCTCCCACGGGGCACGCATATTGCTTCGTTTAGCTCTACGAAATAGCCGTTTCCTTTAGGGGCGAAGCTCCTCTTAGTCTAACCTTGTCACGCGTCAGTCGTCAGGCGTAACCCGCGTGCCGGGAGGCACGCGCTCGCCCTCGGCGCGTGCCTCCCTGCGCGTGCCTCTGCTGTCTTGTGAGAGAGAGAGAGAGACAGAGAGAGAGAGAGAGCGAAAGGCGCGCGTTGGCTATGGAAACGCTCTTTCTTAGAGGAACGCTACCAGCTCCCAAAGAAGGAGAACGCGCCCTCACCCGCGAGAGACAAGGTTGGCGCAGGCAGCGTCTCATAGTAAGTTTCTTGATTGAGAAATACCGACTGCTCGCGTTGAAGAAGCGTCCACCGGCAACCCATATATATATATATATATATATATATATATATATATATATATATATATATATATATATATGGGTTGCCGGTGGGCGCTATATATATATATATATATATATATTGTCACGAAGACCGCGTCGCGTAGAATGTTTTCTTATTCTTTTTTTCTTTTTCCACTGCTTTCTTGGAAGGGTGCTCAAGCAAACGAGCCGGCGCACCGCAGGGAGTCTTCTTGACGACGTAGTACAGAGAACGAAGACCACGTGTGTGCGTCGCGGCCAGTTTCTGGAATGTGTCGTTTGTATTAGTTTTGTAGCAAAGCCGGATGCACGCGATCACGAGGGCTCGCGTTGAGCATCGTTAACTTCTGCCTGCCTGACTGGCCCGTGTAAGCCATTTTCCTATTGGTGGGAGGCGGTGGTGTTCCGAGACGTTCGTGTTGCCGTGGGTGCTGAAAAGTGCTATTTAAGCGGCGACACTGGCCTTTTTGGGGAGAGCGGACTAGCGGACCATGACGCTCGAAACCATCGGGGACCAGTTCGGCAGGCCGACGGGGTATGATATCATTTTCTATGTTGTATAATTTTTGCCCTGTGTGTTTTCCAACTTCAAGATGTCTTAGCTAAATAAACCCCCCAATGAGTGCTCTCCCAATTCACTGTGTCGACTCCTCATCGCTTGCCTGCGCGGAGTGGCTCCCACGCCTCTTCGTCTTCCTGACCTTCCGATGCGTCTAACATTAACGGCCCCGACGTTTCGCTACAAAGTGGTGGAGGTTGCTCGGTAGCGATATTCCCGCTCTAAAGCTATGCCCCGAGTCAACTAGCATCAGGAAACTACTTCGGACTGCTCCACTATGACGGAACCCCCTTCCTTTCTCTCTGCTATGGCTACCCCCCAAGCAAAACCTTTCGCCGGACCACCAGTCTTTAGAGGCGCGCCAGAGGAATCCGTTTCCGAGTGGCTACTTTGCTACGAACATGTCGCGTCGCTGAACAACTGGGACCAAGCCACGAAAGCTAAATTTTTATATCTGGCTTTAGACGGTGATGCAAAGAAATGGCACACCACTCAAATTCTCACGGGTGCTCCTAATTCATGGGAACAATGGGCGACGTCATTGAAAACGTCATTTACGAGTCGTCACTCAGTCGAGATCGCCCATTTGCGGCTACAAAACCGGACACAGCTGCCCTCCGAAACTCCAGAGCAGTACTACTATGACGTCGTGCAGCTTTGTGCAAGGGTCAACCCGTCTATGGCAGAAGATGATCGGTTGCACCACCTTATGCGCGGTCTGCGTCCGGATGTGCAGGGAAAAATGATCATCGCAAACCCGGAAACCTGTGCCGCATTCCTCCAAATTTTACAGCGCATAAATCACGCAGCTTTGATGAGTCGCGCTTCGGGGTCACGTCAGATCGACACCCACTATCCTACCGGATTGCAGTCGTGGATGCAAAACATCGCGCCTCCGGTAGGGACGGCATCCGCCGCCGCGGCAGTACAGCCTACTCCTACATGTGTCGCCACCTGCGCCGCAGCAGAACTGCGTTGCCCGAGGGAGGCTGCCTACCGCGAGGGAAACTTGAAGGCGATTGCTCACTCCATCGCCTTACTGTCTGACCGGATAAAAAACATCGAAGACGAGATGCGTCGCCCCCCAATGCCTTGGAAACCGAGAACGTCCCGTGCCAACGACGGGCGTCCCCGATGCCAGATTTGCAGCCGCATCGGCCACGAAGCACGACAGCGCTGGCAGAGGTTCCGGGACGACAGAAATGATCATGCGGAGCCCCTTGGCAATCAGGATGGGCAGTATAACCCTTCGGGAAACGAGAACGGCCGGGTTTAAGGGGCCAGCCCGGCCGTCCCATCGGCACATTGTCGGAAAGTCAGCTTCACGCAGTCCCCACACGAGCCAATGGTACAATAACGTTGCGACACCGCCCTGATCTCAAGAATGGAAATGCCGACACGCTTTCCCGCCTTCCTCACGACCCTGCACCAGTAAGCGAAGAAAACCTTTTACCGTTGCTGGTTTTGGGTCAGGCGGATGTTGGAAAAAAGCAGAGGGCAGACCCATGGATTAGAGCCATTGTACAGCACCTCGAAGACCCGAGTGCGCCCGTTGTCAGGAATACCAAAAGAACGGCACGGAGTTTTCGGTTAATCGACGGTGTACTGTATCGGAGGGCGAAAGGCTTTGAGAAAGATCGCGCGGCTCTCGTTGTCCCCAAGTGCTTGAGGTCTGAGATATTAAGGCACTGCCATGACGACTGTACGGCAGGCCACTTGGGTGTCAAGCGTACATGGGAGATGTTGCGTTACCGATATTTGTGGCCGAAGATGTTCTCATACGTCAGCATGTACGTTCTCTCCTGCCCTGACTGCCAGACGAGAAAGCAACCGCCAGGGAAACCGGCCGGTTTCCTCCAACCAATCCCGCCTGTAGGTCCACCGTTTCAGCAGAGGCTACCGGTAGATGTCGGGTCGGGCGCACAACGTGGATTCGACTACACCCTGGGTGCGATGAAAGTGGCTCGCCGGCTGCGGCAGGCTCGAAAATTAGTGAATGAACGGGAAAGGCGCCAGCAAGAAAAGAAAATAAGCGCAGCTACGATGCCGACGACGCAGACGACGAGTCCGGTGCCGATCACGAGGTGCGAGATCCAAGTGGTGATGTGCGCGAGTGCAGTGATGACCGCGAATTCCATCAAAGTGAAGTGCGCGAGCGCAGTGCAGGGAGTGATGATCACAAATTACAACCCAGTGTTGTGCGCGAGTGCGACGTCAATGGTGATGTGCGTGAGTGTGGTTCGCGAGCGGACCGAGAACTTCGTTTGCATCATGGTGTGCGCGAGCCAGGGACCAGTGATGCAGTGCAGCAGCGCGAAAGCTCAGACTCTGAAACTGAACTTTACAGCGACTGGAAGACGTTTTCAAGCAGCAAAAACGGACAACGAAATGTCGCCGCTTACGACACTGATACTGACTTGTATTACGGTGCCAGCGAGTGAATTTGGTGATTTTTCAGTCTCGCGGTTTTCCATTTGTTGTTTTAAGTTTTTCACCTTTTAGATAGATGTATAACCTTACTGAAACGAGCACTTCACATAATTGTTCTATGTAAAATTGCTTTTCGTACTTCTTTTCCAGTCTTGCAAATAAAACGAGTGGGTCACACTTTTTCGTAGGGGGGAGGTGTCACGAAGACCGCGTCGCGTAGAATGTTTTCTTGTTCTTTTTTCTTTTTCGACTGCTTTTTAGAAGGGTGCTCAAGCAAACGAGCCGGCGCACCGCAGGGAGTCTTCTTGACGACGTAGTACAGAGAACGAAGACCACGTGTGTGCGTCGCGGCCAGTTTCTGGAATGTGTTGTTTGTATTAGTTTTGTAGCAAAGTCGGATGCACGTGATCACGAGGGCTCGCGTTGAGCATCGTTAACTTCGGCCTGCCTGACTGATCCGTGTAAGCCGTTTTCCTATTGGTGGGAGGCGGTGGTGTTCCGAGACGTTCGTGTTGCCGTGGGTGCTGAAAAGTGCTATTTAAGCGGCGACACTGGCCTTTTTGGGGAGAGCGGACAAGGGGACCATGACGCTCGAAACCACCGGGGACCAGTTCGGCAGGCCGACGGGGTATGATACCATTTTCTATGTTGTATAATTTTTGCCCTGTGTGTTTTCCAACTTCAAGATGTCTTAGCTAAATAAACCCCCCAATGAGTGCTCTCCCAATTCACTGTGTCGACTCCTCATCGCTTGCCTGCGCGGAGTGGCTCCCACGCCTCTTCGTCTTCCTGACCTTCCGATGCGTCTAACATTAACGGCCCCGACGTTTCGCTACAATATATATATATATATATATATATATATATATGCACTGGATCTTGCAATGAAGGGCCGGTGGGAGATTTCACTTGTGCATAGTTCAACCATGAGGATTCGTAGCGTGCGCGTTAACTAAATTAATCCGGAACTCGGCACGATCTACGATGAACCTCCCGAGCTCCGCCCACTCATCATCATTCACTCCGTCGATATGCTGTAATTTTTTGTTTTCTAGCTGCTTTAAGTGTCGGCTAACCATGGTTTGTTTCGGTGACTATGAAATGTAACCTTCGGGACGAACATATTAGAAAGTTGATTTCATTTATTTTTGAAGACCAACCAATTCTCATTAATTAAGCGTGTGTGAAATCGGATGCGTACTCGGGAAAGAAGGCGCCAAGATCCTCAGTTATTGCAGCACAGTTTCCCTTGTCGTCAAGGTTTATTGTCTTATCAATCATCTGTTTTTGGGGCGAGGTAAATGAAAAAAGCGCTTGTATGACTTTGTGATCCCTGATTTCTGAAAGGTAATCGATAGATGATAGGTACTCGGGGCTATTGGTTAGTGTGAGACAAAGGATATTTGCTGATCCACCAGCAACACGAGTTGGTTGCGACACTGATTGCACAAGGTTAAAATTCAAACAGACGTCAAGGAAGTTTTTCGCCTCTCCATGGCATGTAATAGTGGAATTTGTAAAGTTCTGCGAATCAGTGTCCGGGTAGTTAAAATCACCAAAACGAAGAATGCGAGCATTTGGGTACGTGGAAGGCAAGGTTATGCATGATGTTGTTGAGATGACGTGGGAAGTCTGGATTAGATTGCGGGGGCTCCATATCAAACGCCAAGCAACACTGTAACGGGGCAAGCACGACAAATGAGCCAGAAGGATTCGATACCAGGTTCGACGTTAATAGCAGAACACGATATGCCTCGATGAATAGCAATTATTCCATATTAGCCTGGTAGCCACTGAAACGTGATGTCGTGGCCTTTGTCGGTTAATTGATAATATAGCTGTCGTGTTTCAAGCACTAATTGGTCCTGCGGCCCGCGACGTAAATCCCATAAAAGGCAGTGAAGGGCTGTCTTGGAATCTGTAAAGATGGCCCATTTCTCTGGTGGCTCTCCATCGATCACGCAAAGTGCGGTGCGTATGTGCTTCAAGCTCCACGGCCGTCGATGTTGTGCCACGAGGCGTCTTGAACAGTGCATCTACATCTTTGGCAGGGAAGGTCACAGCCCCTGCAGATCCGCCTGCTGCTGTTGAGCCATCAGTTTAAAGCTGAAGGTGGTTTTTGTAGTCCTCATGTAGCATCAGTAGAGACAGCTCAGTCGCAGTGAAGCATGGGAAATGGAGGGCAAATTAAAAAAGATAGGGGAGGGAAACGTGCCAACAACGCAAGCGCAAAACAGCCAGACAAGCACAAAAAAACGCATGTTAATTGTATTTCTTTGGAATGTGACCCCCGATAGCCGCATCATGAAGATTGCTAAGTTTCCCGGTGTGGAAAGACTTAGACGCGCAATCTCGTCACTGCTCTTGCCTAGAATCATCGTCTCTTTCAACCGGGCCACACAATCAGTACACTTAATGACATGAGCAACTAAATGAGCGTACTTATGTAGTTCGTATAAATTTAGAGCGTGTTCCCCGAATCGGTCATTGCCGCAGCGACCACTTTCGCCGACGTAGAGCATCCCACATGACATGGGGATGCAATACACCACTCCAGTGGAACATTTTACTAACGGCGTTTGGTGGTTCTTCTGGCATCCATGTTTATTGGCGCTGCAAATACGTGGGCACAACTTTCCCAGCTAATTTGGGGCAGAGCAACGAATAGGCACACCGTGCCTGTTCGTCAACTTCTTGAGATTTTGGGAAAGCTTATGGATGTAGGGTATAACTTCAGGCCTAAGGGCCTTCCGGTGAACGTTGGCCGTAATACTTCCCGTTCCACTGTTGATTTGAAGGAGTGTTTCAAAAACGGCATTCAAAACCGAGGTGGGGAACCCTACGGCCAAGAAATTAACAGAGGGATTGCATTGATGTGCATTGTTGTGATCGTGGTTCTTCCACAAGGTCCCCGCGGCTGATGCAGCTGCAGCGCAGCCTCCCCGGCGCCATCAGTACGACCGGCTTAATGTGTTCGTGGATGGCCGACCAGATAACATCGGCGGATGCTGCCCCAGCAGCGGGGCGCGGCTGCGGCTCAGCCTCGCCGGCACCTTCAGGCCGACCTGCCCGCCAGCGCCACCCTTTGTTTCCCGGGGTTGGGGCGCCTCGGCCTGCCGTGGAAGACTCCCGCGGCGCTGCTGGACATTGTCCGTCCCCATTAGCCCTCTTGATGACCTTGGGGCAACCAGCGTCGCGGGAAGCGGAAAGGAGGCGACGACGTGCAGCCGGCCAGAGCGGGGGACCACACGTGCAGTCAAGGAGGTGCAGTTCGGAGAGGCATTGATTGGTCGACAAGCATCAGATGACTGCGGGCCTCCTTCCCCTCCTCCTGCCTATCTTCAACCTATAGTAGGGGAGGCAAGTTTCCGTCGGGGGCCACGGAGCCCATCGAGGGGAGACGCCGACTCGGATCCCGAGAGCGAACATCCTCAAAATCTCTTGTACCTTTTTTGTAAATACCCTGTATATTTTTGTAATATAACGTGTAAATACAGTTGGCCTTTTTCTTCGCCCGAGGGCTGAACGTCGACCCCACTCCTGACTCCACCGCCTTCGTGGTGGCGTAGGCATCCCACGGCAATCGGCCCTCAGTCGCAACAGCATGGAATCGGCTCTCCAAAAATCGTGCCCACACCAAATTAAGTCGTTTTCATAATCATGTAAGCCGTCTTTTGGCCACAGGGCTCCCAAGAAGCCCCTGCGCAAACGTGAACCGCGCAAACAAACACGGCGCGTCTACGCGCTCTAAAGCCCCAGCTGAATAATAAATAATGATATAATAAGCGTCTGCGTGAGTACACCTAATGCAAATTCAGAAAATGAAAAATGTGGTGACAATTATACAGGAATGAATAGGTGACAGTCGAGTGGACTCAAACGCCACCTATTCATTCCAGTATAGTCACGCTCAGTGAACAATTTTCGAGATTTTAAAGGCAGTACGCACTGTTGAGGTCGGAAAATTCTGGCGCCCTGACTTCAGAAAGGACACTCTGTTCAATCTCATGTCTGAGGGTGCTGAGGAGAACTGTTCTGGAAGCATCAACTGTTTGTCTTTGTTCTTCTTCGTAATTCCACAGAGGTTTAATATAAATAAGAATCCTTACCAGTGATTGACCCGTCTTAAGGCCTTTTTCTAGTCCCAAGGATTGCTGAACTTGAATTGATGGCGCGAATGGTTAGACAGTACCGAAGAAGACACGTAAGACACGGAAAAGCGCACACTCGCAACTAAATTTTATTCTTCCGAACGCTTAGTTAAGTACCCTCAAGCATGCGCACAACACCACAGAAGGCAAAATAACAATCTCTGAATGCACTGCCTGATCAAAACCTATCAACCAAGAACCGATACTCATTCTGATAAAGAGTTACGGAAGGAACGCTGACACACAGATCTCCAGCATACTGTATATACATAGCCTCAGCCAACTCCCGTGCCACCTTATCCGTGCTTTTTCGCAAAATGCATGTGTTGCGCAGCAGTGGTTTACACGTACATTTATGCCTCCACCAACATGCCTCTAACACGCCCCTCCAAAAAAAATATATCAGCGAATCAATAGCTTCGTAACACCATAGGTAACACTCCTCCCCCTCCTTTCTCAGATATCGAAATTCTAGATGTATAAGCCCCCGTCTTGGCCTAGCCAAAAAATTATTACATGACTTTCCTTTGCAACAAAACTCTCATATAGGTTATATCTTTCCTTCTCGGCGAACAAGCTCTGCGCGATGCAAACGGAACGTTGGGCCATGTTCGAAACGCATTTTTACAGCCAGAGCACACATGATAACATTTATAGATTCTGGATTTCATAACTGCATTATCAGGAGATCCGAAGTTGCTCCTGGTATCCAGCTGTGCGTTTTATTCGCGTATACATTTATCTTCTAATAATGAAACACGCCATGGTGTTTCATTATTCTTTGCATAAGCGCAGCTCGTAAAGGGCCCGTTAAACTGTCTTTGCTTAATCAGGGAGACTTCATCTTTCTAATATGTTACTATTCGGCCGACACACGGCCAACCAACGCCGCTAGAACTATGACGAGGGGATGGCTAATCCGCAATTTTTTATCCAGATCAAAAGGTTAGATGGAGTGACGAAATTAATAAGTTTGCGGGCATAAAGTTGGACCTCCTCGCTCAGGACAGGGTGGATTGGAATTCGTTGGGAGAAGCCTTCGTCCTGCATTGGACCTAAAACAGGCTGATTATGATGAGGATGACCTGAAGCTCTCCTGAACGTGCCGCTGACAGTAAATTTACGCAGCACTGCGTCAACCACACTTTTCAATAAGAACTAGTAACCTGCACCGTATCAGCATACTCCTTGCGCGGCCCGCCCGCGCGCGCACCGACCCTGTCCACCAAGTCCCTGGATGTTCTTGGGAAAGTACCGTCTTTCTTTTAACTGGAGCCGCCACGCCGAGCACCCTCCTCTCCCACCTTCCACCTCTCCGCTACACGGGCCGTCGCCCGGGAAATACGCGCGAACCTCTTTCCTTTTTTATGTTTTCTTTTTTCGCCGTACCCGGCTCTCGCCACTATCCTATCAAGAATGCCATGTCACACTGATAACGAACGTGCTGTGCGTGACATGGCATTCTTGATAGGAAAGTGTCGCGGGCCGGGTTATAGGGCCGGCGCCCGCACGGTGGCCGTTTGGGAGAGGATATAGATAAGGTTTGGACACTTGGGAGAGGAGGGTTGGACACTTTAGAGAGGAGGGTTGGACACTTTGGAGAGGATATGGAGGAGAGTGTCGCTACTTTCTCTATTAAGGGACTTTATGTCCACCTCGATCACAGCGCCCTCTACTCTCTCGACGGCCGGCGCCTTACTTTGAGCGCCCTCCGTTCGCCCCACTCAAACTCTTCTAGAGCATTATAGCGGTGGGTAAACAGGTAAAGAAGTTTCACGTGTTCAGCGCTATGCCTAAAAGAGGCGCTAGCTACACTTCTTGAACTACCGCGAATAAAGCGTGCGTTTGTGGGCCGACGATATCGCTGGACATGGGAATTTATATATTTTGGGCACAACCGCGTGGCCTAACAGGGATCAATGAATGTAAAATGTGAATTGGCGTGTAAAACCAACAATTCCCAGCCACAACGTCACTTCCTGTAACAAAATTTGCCGGTGTGTGTGGGGACGGTTCAAGAAAAACTCTGCGAAGGCGATTTCTTCGTTGAAATAGAATTATAACCACTTTAGTTATGGCGCTCCCACTCTCGCCGCGGCACCCCCGCATGCCGCAGTTATAGACAAGCGATAAATACGGCATGCTCGATTGGTGTCGCAATTCCATGGAAATGACTCCGCAGTTTCTTTTTTCTTTTTTTTTTTGAAGAAACCACACGGTTTTAATACCGAAAAGTACAGAAAGGGAGAAACATCATTCCGTCGAGAGCTACACACCAATAGCACTTTTAAACGTTGAACACAAAGATTTTGTTAAGTGTTTCCAAATAGCTTACATTTCGTGACGTCGAACCTGATTAGTTTTCATCAGATTTGTGGAATTAGAGGACTGGAATTCTACAGTTGCAATTTGCAATCTTCCTGCCATTTTACGTTATTTCTGTCTTATGGTGTGTTCTACTGCCTTATCAAGTTTTCATTGCTTGAACTTTCTTTTTATTGAACTTACATTGTGAATTACTTTTTCTTATGCCCTCCTGCTTGGGCTTTCGGCCGCAGAATGCTGTAAATAAATAAAAAAAACAGTATACGCGTCGCTCGTATACAGTCCTCCAATACTGCTACAGTTCCCAAGAGCAGCTCGCAATGCTTCAGGCAGATCTCGCAAAAGCCTTTGATCGCGTCAGTCGTTAGTTCCTGTTTTTTCTTTTAGAGCATAGCAATATTGGCTCTGTCGTGCTCAAGGGTGTTCGACTTTATTGCAGTGAGTGCTCGACTCGCCTAATTATCAATGGTCCATAGTCAAAAGAAGAGGCGTGCAAGACACGGACACAAAGTGAGCAGTGAACAACACGAACGCCGACTAACAACTGATGCACAGCACAGAGGCGAAAAAGAAGACATACAGCTTATCTGCGCATGCTCGGAATGGTAGCGCCACCTGTCATACGGTTACACGTGCCGGTCTACGCGATACACAACTGCTAAGGCATTCTATCTCCTCTCTGTTTAAGCTAATCGACGGCTGACTCACGCACGCACTTCCACTAGTACTGATATGCCAGGCCTCAACCAATAAACGCGTACCTTCGTTCTTATGCCTGTCATCTCTGTCAATGGTCATCTCTCGAAGTCTGTTTCTATTCAATCGTCTGTAAGGTAAGGCTGCCCAATATCTCCACTGCTGTTTGGACTTTACTTCGAACCATTTTTCTTCAGCGTAATGCGACCAAATCGCATTCATGGTTAGGTAATAAAGTCAAAGTATTAGCTTATGCAGATGATTGGCATTCTTTAGCACAGATAAACGAAGTGTTGAAAATGTGGTAAAACTTTGGTATTCTATGAGGTGCTCGTTTAAACGCCTTTAAATGTCTAGAATGCATTCGTACGGTATTGTATATAGCGCCAGTAGAAAGGAAGCGAGGAACAAATACAGGACATGAACCAACTAGCCTGCAAGAAGGTTTTGTTCCTAGCATTGCGGTTTGGCACGTCGGGATGTACGTCGTATCAGTTCGCATGGATTAATTGCCTTGTATTCCGCCAGAGTACCTTGGAGTGCCGCTTGATGCATTTAGATTCAGCGCACATTACTGGAAAGAGCGCGTACCTAAGCTTTAAAATAGTTAAAAGTTGGGCTAGTTGGTGTTCAGACTTCACGTTCATCGTAGTTTAGCGCAAAGGTAACACACACAGGACAGAAGGACCACAAACAACAAAGGCGCTACTAACAACTGAATCAGTTGTTAGTAGCGTGAGTGTGGAGAGGCGTTAGCCGGCGCGCATTGAAATGTACACGGCGGCGCTCTGTTGTGAGCGCTTTGAGGCAGCTGTGTAGCTAAATAAAAGTGTTAATTGCAATCAAGCGGTAATCTCATGTCAGTGCAGGAAGCACGCAAGACGTTTTTATTTCACGTGAAGACAGCGTGATATGCCATTTAATAGGGCACTGATGTCACCCAGCCTCACAGTTTGACTTGATCGTCGGTTTTTTCCGTCTATCTTTCTTTAATCTTATTTCGATCAGTTCCCTTCTGTCTATAATGCTGGCATTGCTGTCACGCGACTAGTTCAGTATTGTGTTCGCGCTCATCTTTTTCCTAATGGCTACAACAACAAAAAAGGACTGTTACTGCGCATTGAGTTGAAGTATCAGCTTGTGTACTCCGCTGTATTACAAGCGTACCTACGTTTAAATACCTCGGATGTCATGTTGTTCCATCAAACGCAAGACAGTTAACTGGCTTAGTTAGTAGAGCTACGTGACTGTATACGCCGCCTGAGAACAATCACGGTACTTGAGACACGCCTATGATAAGTAAACGTTTTAATGCTTGAAGACATCGCTTTCTTCGCGTGATTATTGCGTGACCGCGACAAAAAAGTTCTTTGAAGGCTATAGTCTTTCTTGGGATACTTAAACGCAGAAAGTTTGAAAGTTTGGTTCCAGTTTCTCCGTCTGTCACACGATTCAGCTACCTGGCCAAATATTAAGCACTTGCGTAGCGCCCAGCCGTCTTGAACTAGTAGCTGTGTTCATACTTGTGAACATTGTCGATCAAAAAGCAAACATTTCGCATATCTGAGGCGCAACATCAATACGTAAGTATTAGGTGGTGTGTTCCTTTACTAGAAAATACATAGATGCGTAATTCCAAAGACCCGAGTGTTTCTTAGGCTGCGCTAAAAATGCGACACTATGCACGAAAAAGGCCTCTGCCGACGATTTGGTGCTGCCACCTGGCATTTGCCCAGGGATTCTGCACAAGCTCATGTTTCCCGACGACGCTTCCAGGTGGCGTCCATGTCTCACGCATCGCCTCCTCTATTTTATCGATGCCAGCCAGATGCGGCCAAGTCAACATAGAGGAAGCGCTGTCTGAGGCAAGGCAAAACAGAAATGGCCGCTTGATGAAGTACAACCCATTCTAGAAGACATGCCCAGGCTACGCAGGGAAAATGCCAACGACCAAATTGCAGCGGAGAAGCGGAAATGGTACGAGAACAGTATCACAGGTGGCCGCAGATGACACCAGGACTCAAGGAGTACGGCTGGAAGACTATCGTCTTTCGACGACATTTCCAGCGAAGCACGCAGATACGCGGCCATTTTTATCCGGATGAAAAAAGATGTGCTCTTCAATTGCGGAAAACGTCTGCTATATTCGTCATGCTCACAATCACATATAGCGAGCTGATATCGCTGCAGCACTGCACTTACGTGTTGATGCATCCCGCTTAACTTATGCAGAAGGGCGCTAAGTTCACTTGGCCGTATACTTGAAATGCACCGCAGCATCCAAACTGAAATAACTGTGCCGAGCCGGAGGTGCGACGATGACAGCACGCTCACGACAGGCGCGCAGGGATTAAAAAGAAAATCTAAGACTGCAGCAAAACGCCAAATAATATTATAACTAATACTGTTATGCTTGAATAAGCATACATGAGCGCATTCAACACTACACCGGCGCAGTGAACAAACATATTGGAGGATATGAGCAAACACACAATGAACCCTAGGAAACCGTAGGGGGAAGTTAATTCCAGTATTGTAATTGTGGAGTGCCCCGCCACGGTGGTCTAGTGGCTATGGTACTCGGCTGCAGATCCGAGGGTTGCGGGATCGAATCCCGGCCGCGGCGGCTGCATTTCGATGGAGGCGAAATGTTGAGGCCCGTGTGCTGTGCGATGTCAGTGCACGTTAAAGAACCCCAGGTGCTCGAAATTTCCGGAGCCCTTCACTACGGCATCTCTCATGATCAGAGCTGATTTTGGGACGTTAAACGCCACATAACAACAACATAATTGTGGAGTAACTAGAAAGGCATCAAAGTGAAAGAAAAGCCAAACCTGCCTTCAGTGAGAACAGAACCTACGACCTTCGGATGACGCGTCCGATGCTCTACCGCTGAGCTACGAAGGTGGTCGTCCCCCCTGTTCACTTTATTGGGTATTTAAGCCCATGTTATTTTGGGAGCGTTAGGCAGACTTGGTGCCCTTTGGTAGCATGCGAGAGCAGGTTTGTCTTTTCGTCCACTTTAATTCCTTTCTACTTACTCCACAGTTCATCATCATCATCATCATCAGCCTGTTTAGGTCCACTGCAGGACGAAGGCCTCTCCCAACGATTTCCAATCCACCCTATCCTGAGCGAGTTGGTTGCAATTTATGCCCGCAAACTCTTTAATTTCATCGCTCCATCTAACCTTTTGCCTACCTCTGTTGCGTTTTCCCTCTCGTGGTATCCATTCCGTCGCTCTTATTGTCCACCTATTATCCTTCCTCCTCATGACATGTCCTGCCCAGGTCCACTTCTTTCTTTTAATTGATAAGATAATATCGGCTACTCCTGTCTGTTCTCTGATCCATTCCGCTCGTTTTTTATCTCTTAGCGTTACCCCTATCATTTTTCTTTCCATTGCACGTTGCGTGCTCCTTAGTTTCATCTCTAGTTTTTTCGTTATTCTCCATGTTTCTGCACCGTACGTTAGTACTGGGAGAATGCAGTGATTGAATACTTTTCGCTTTAATGAGAGCGGTAAGTGTCCGGTCATGATTTCGTAATGCCTTCGAATGCGCTCCAGCCCAGCCTTATTCTACGGAGAGTTTCATTTTCCTGGGTAGGAGTTCCTGATATTAACTGTCCCAGATATACATATTCGTTTACACATTGTAAGGGTTCATTGTTGATTTTAAATTCCTGTTCCTTACCTAAGCTATTGAGCATAACTTTGGTCTTTTGCCTATTCATTTTTAATCCAATTTTAATGCTTTCCCTGTTTAGGTCATCAATCATGTTTTGTAATTCGTCACCATCATTGCTAAAGAGCACAATGTCGTCTGCAAATCTTAAATTGTTTAGATATTCTCCGTCTATTCGAATGCCCTTTTCTTCCCAGTCTAGCCGCTTAAAGACTTCCTCTAAACATGCAGGAATAGCATCGGGGATATTGTATCTCCCTGTCTCACACTTCTCCTGATCGGGATTTCTGTGCTTCTCTCATGTAGGAGTAGTGTGGCTGTGCAATCTTTGTATATGTTGTTTTGTGGTTTTCACGTATACGCCAGGTACCCCTTGTCGATGTAGAGCTTCTAGAGCTGCTTGTATTTCTATGGAGTCAAATGCTTTCTCGTAGTCGATAAACGCCATGTAAAGAGGTTTGTTATATTCCGCGTACTTCTCAATTACTAGGTTGATAGCGTGGCTGTGGTCCATTGTCGAGTAACCTTTCCTAAAACCAGCTTGTTCTCTCGGTTGGTTAAAGTCGAGTGTTTCTCTTATCCTCGTAGAAATTACCTTTGTAAATAGCTTGTATATTACTGGGAGTAGGCTGATTGGTCTGTAATTCTTTAAGTCCTTTATGTCACCTTTCTTGTGGATAAGGATTATATTAGCATTTTTCCAGCTGTGCGGTACGCTACATGTCTTGATACATTTCGTGAAGAGCGATGCAAGTTTTTCAAGTACAATATCTCCTCCGTATTTGATCAAGTCGGCTGTTATACCATCGTCACCAGCTGCTTTACCGCGGGACATGCACAATTACAATACTGCAATTAACTTCCCCTATGCCTTCCTAGGATTCATTGTCCGTTTGCTCATTGTTTCTAAGAAATAAAAACGAGCCCTTGGCCCCTTCTCTTTCGATATTGGAGGATATATGTCTGACGTACGCGCGCATGTAAAAGCGCACTAGGTAGCAGACGACGCAAGGAGCTATCCACAATTGGGAGCTTCGTCCACTCGCCGCTAGGCCCCGATTGTGTTCGATCTCGAGGCCAAGAGAAAACACCCGGTACACCTTTCCCTTCTTTCTTATCAGCACGACCTTTCAGCAAACGTCGGCGGCTGGTTGCGCGTGCATTACTTTTTTTTTTCTTTTAGCCGCCACAGCCTACGTCGCTGACACCAGAGTCCTCTGATTTTCCACGCGTGACCTTTCGATTTAAGTGCAGAAAACTTTAGGCGCCCCGGCGATCGGCGTGTACTCACGTTGTTGTCGCGCTCAGAAAGCAGTAGCTGAAAACAGGACGAAAACATGCTAATGATTAGCCAAAACAGGTTAATTTGATCCAGATCAAAATAGTTACAAACAAGATTAGCGCAATAAAATTACAATCGTGCGAATATAACAATTTTCGAATACAGATATCCTGCCTAGAACATCGATTGGACTATCAAAGCGATGCACTTCGATGGAAGCGAAATGTTGAGGCTCGTGTGCTGTGCGATGTCGGTGCACGTTGAAGGACCCATGGTGGCCGAAATTTCCGAAGCCCTCCACCATGACGTCTCTCATAATCATATCGTGGTTTTGGGACGTATTAATGCAGATATCAATCAAATCAATCGCATATGAAAGCGAAAATGTGATTTTAGGAATACTTTCTTTAAACACGAGTATGTTGTAAATATACACTAATAAACTACGAGTGCAAACTTTATCTGTATCAGGAAATAAGCTGTACTAGAAGAGAAACTTGGGCTAGTTGGTGGCAATTCATTATGCTGGAACAGCAGCGCTATCGGCAGACAAGGACGAAAGCAAGACACGACAGGAGACACAACGCGCTGCAGAAAACTTGCACGCATTCGATAAAACAAAGGTTCCTGAGCCAAGTTGAAAGGCTGAAGTCGGCTGGCTACCCTGGTAATGAAATCTTGAGGACTTGTCAAAATTTAATAAAGTGGGTCAAAGGAGTAAATCGGACAAGTGGGAATAAAGCGAGCGTGCGTGACGAAAAGAGACCGGTTGTGGTGCCCTACGCGCACAGGTTTTCGCATAGCTTGAAGAATGCGGCAAGTAGATATGGAGTTCGTGTAGTCATGTCCGCTCCCAATAAATTGTCATCAATTTGCTCCAACATGCATAAAAGAACCTCGGGGTTGCGTAAGACCTGTACCTTCTGCCCGGAGAAGAAAAAGAATAAATTCGTTCGTTGTAAGTCTTGTGTTGTATTAGGATTTCTTTGTCATACGGGAGAGTTTATGTAGGACAAAGCGGTAGGCGCATGAATGTTCGATTAAAAGAGCACTTGTCCTCGTTGAAGGTGTATGGCGGCTTGCACTTGCAAGCTCATTGTAGAGAGTGTGGCTGCCAGCCGCATGCAGAGAAAGCCACTTGTTTGTTCAGGCATCCGGACCAACTGAGGCACTAGAGTAGTAGCGGAAGCATTGCACATAGGAAAGAAGGGCGAAGGTTGCGTGAGCAAGCCGTCGGTGGCCTTAGGGGAAAGGGAATTGCGCTGCTTAGATTCAACGGTGCCGCGCTTAGGCGTATAGTCTGTGCACTGTCGTTTGTTTTTCTGCTTGCTTATGCTGTTTTTTTTCTTGTCGCATTTATCTTACACATTTATCTTATACCACAAGTAACTTCCCCTATGCTTTCCTAGGCTTCATTGTCTGTGTGCTCCTTAAGTTGTTTCTAACAAATAAAGAACGAGCCCTTGACCCCTTCCCTTTCGTTATTTCATAGCTTGGGCCTCGTTGCGGCAGACTTGGTGCCTTAGGTAGCATGCGAGGGCTTATTGGGCAGCAGCCATCTCATCTAAGTTCACGTTACGTGACGCCTCCTGGCAAGAAAGTGCGTTCCACGCACGCCGCCTTGGCCATGAGTGGCGCTGCCTAACGCTCCCAGGATAATACGTACATAAATACACAATAAAGTGGACGGGGGGACGGCCGCCTTCGTAGCTCAGTTGGTAGAGCATCGGACGCGACATCCGAAGGTCGTGGGTTCGGGTCCCACCGAAGGCAAGGTTTGTCTTTTCGTCCACTTTAAAATCCTTTCT
Source organism: Hyalomma asiaticum (assembly GCA_013339685.2). Lineage (NCBI taxonomy): Eukaryota > Metazoa > Arthropoda > Arachnida > Ixodida > Ixodidae > Hyalomma > Hyalomma asiaticum. The sequence continues at coordinate 136,874,037 of CM023483.1, read as the reverse complement.
ACTTTCTCCATAATTACAATACCACAAGTAACTTCCCCTATGCTTTCCTAGGCTTCATTGTCTGTGTGCTCCTTAAGTTGTTTCTAACAAATAAAGAACGAGCCCTTGACCCCTTCCCTTTCGTTATCTTACACGTGTATCATAGCTTTGTCAAGATTAGTTATTAAGCGTAGATCCTGTTTACTCTGTTGCGCAGGTGATATGGTGTGTCACGTGACAAATCGGCTGGCATATATATGTGTGTCTTTGCCTTTCAAAAAAAATTTAGTTGAGAGTTCAGCGCCTGTGTCGTGTCTTGCTTTCGTCCTTGTCTGCCGTTAGCGCTGCTGTTCCAGCATATTGTATAGGAAAGCTTTGTCTAGTCTAGCTTGCCATGTAGTAAGTGCACTTACAAAGTATCCCAGCATCAAGAAAGCGATAACACATTGGGAAGGCTATCATGAAACTATTATTACTTGTTCCACGTGGTGAGGCCGCTGCAGCGCACGCATGCCGCAAAGGTGCCACACAAGGAGGCTGCGATTGGCAGAGTAGCACGTTTCACTTTTCTGTAGAAAGCGCGAGCAGCGCCAGCTTGTTTACACGTACGCCAACAGCGCTGTCGAGATTGTACTTCAAGTTGCCTATGGTGGTAGCCCATGATGGCGTCAACAAGTGGTGCGCTGGTCTGCTCGTCTTTGGCCTCTATGACGCCTCCGTGAACAACCGATGCTTGTCAGTCTCGGCAACAGGTAAGTTCGAACTCATTTTCCTCAAGAAAACTGGGCCTTACATTCATTTTTTCCGGATGTTGGATCAGTTCGTATACTCGAAAAAAATAGTAATATTCAAACAAATATTCCGAGCATTTGATTATTCGCACACCTCCAAGTAAAATGAAGGATTCACATTGAGGACAAATAGTCGCGTAGTAGGACCTAATTAAGCTGTAATAATCGGGAACGCCGACGATAAACACAATAGAAACGCAGGCGTATCACTGATTCGCCGCAGCATGAGCTTACATTACCGACGGGTTTCCATAAAATCGATCAATAATGGTTTGAAATAAACTAATGGGACCCCTATTAGCGATGGCTGAGAAAAACCAGGTTAGTATATTAATATAACAATACACATTGAGGGACAAATTATCGCATAATTAGATTAAGTGAAAGTAATTCGAAAACGCTGAAGGTAAACACAACCGTAACTCAAGGAGATATACCACATAGGCTGCAATACAAGAAGATCGTTGATTGATTGATTTCTGGGCTTTTACGTCCCAAAATCACGATACGAATATGCGAGACGCCGCAGTGGAGGTCTCCGGAAATTTCGACCACCTGGGGTTCTTTTACGTACACTGACATCGCACAGTACACGGGCCTCAATATGTCGCCTCCCTCAAAACTCACTCGCCACGGCCGGGATTTGGTACCGCGCCCTTCGGATCAGCGGCCGAGTGCCATAGCCACTAGAACACCGTGGCGGGGCGGCAAGAAGAGTGTGTCAAAAACAAAAGCGTAAGTGAAATATAAATGAAAGTATAGTAACCTAAGCGAAGACGAATCAAACATGCGAAGCGTTCTTCATAATATGATTGGATTAATTCAAAGCACGCCAAACACTGCACCATTTTAAAGCACACATAAACAACAAAAGCATTACAGTGAAAAAAAAAAACACTATTACGTAGGTTGGGAGCGGTAGAGATATTCAACTGCACACTATTAACAGCAGGAAGCTTACAGTCCCGTACATATGCTTAATGAATACATAAATAAGAAAACCACCTCTCGTTCCAGAATTAGACCACCAGAATTGCTTCAAAAAACAGATCGCTTCCGCTGAAGTAATGAGGTTTCTTACCACTACGTAATATGCCGCTCTAAAGGGTAAGCGTCGAAGGTCTAATGTACGAGTAACCTATACGTTGCACGTTGGGTTTCTGGTCACGGAGGTTGCAGTGGGAGGTCAACAGCCTCCACCATTAAAAGGGAAGGAGAACTACCAAGAGGAGGAGGGTAGGGAGTGGTCTGTCGTCTGTAGGATCAGCAGTAGGGTTTGGGACAGTAATCGATGCGGCTAGAAACGTCACGGTTTCGCGTTGATGACGGGAGCAGACGCTCATTGACGAGTGCACTTCATCGAGCACGTATCTTCCATGTCTCGCCGCCACGTAGAGCGCTCTCAACAACCGGCGCCTTTTTAACTAGTCCTTTAACTTCTCCTGCTCCACGTGCTGTCTAGCATTCGTCATGAAGTGCGTTGATTTGGGCTTGTTGGTGAATCATATCGAATGTAACAGCAGCGCAAGAAGTAAGGACGAAAGAAGACACACAGAGCGCTGACTTTCAGTAACTTCTTCTTTCGTCCGTGTTTCTTGCGCTGCTGTTAGATCGGTTACATTCGCAAGCATTCGTCGAGTCTGCGCTGCAACGCGCGAACTCTAGGCATATACACTACGGCTAACAAGCGCGTGATGACTGTAACTTGCGCCGTGTTCTGTTGAAGTATTTCGTATTCCTTGTACATCTTGTGCCATAATTTTCTTTCGTGTTCTCTTGCGCATCGCGCATCGTGTGTGCTTACAAGCTCTCGTAATAATTCACGTGGGGTTCTTCCTTGTCTGATGTCCCCCCCCCCCCCCCCCCGCTTTCTTTCTGTGCGTCTTGGGGCCCACTGCAGCAAGAGAGCACTATATGGGACAGTCGTTTTGGATGCAGCTTCTAATGCGCAACTGACGTGCAAGAAGCATCTGTATCGCTTTCGCGTGGCTTTCCATTAGGAATTACCTGTTCTACGAGCTGTGACACGAGTATCCTATGAAATGATATTCGTTCCGTTAAAGCGACCATGTTGTCACATGGCCTTGACTATTACTATTATTATTTATTATTATTATTATTATTATTATTATTATTATTATTATTATTATTATTATTATTATTATTTCTGGGTATTCACGTCCCGAAACCACACGACGTGACTGTGATAGACGCCATAGTTGAGGGATCCGGAAATTTTGGACAGTGGGGTTCTTTAACGCGGAAATAATAATAGTAATAATAACGGTGATGTTTTTTTTTTTTGACATGCATACAATCAAAACAAACTATCACGCCAACGTGATCAGGCAGAAGGAAAACCACAAAATGGGCTTTCCTACCTGGCCTACATCCCGAAGAATCGAAATCGTTCAAGATCAAACTATTTATCCGGGTGTCCTTTGCCCAGCCAGGTAAACAACTCTCACTCTACAACGACGGCAAGCACAATAGTCCGTCGTCGTTGAAACTGATCAGCGGCGAACTGCATCGACTGCATCACCGTTTATGCATGCGTCATAGCACATTCGTCACTGACGGTCGCGCGAGTTCTGGAATATACTCAGACACACGAGTGAAGACACACATCGAAAGAACGCGTGGCAACATTGAGAGTCAGCTCCTCACTAATCACCTGCATTAGCCACCTATCATCAACATGTAAAGTTGATGGAAGATTCGGAAACATCTGATAAGCTTCATGCATTTCAGTGCGCGGCATGTGCCGAGCACGCAAAAAAAAAAAGAAACCGAAAGAACGCGTGGCAACATTGAGAGTCAGCTCCTCACTAATCATCTGCATTATCCACCTATCATCAACAATAAAAAACGTCCCAAAATGACCTGGACGCTTGGAAAACTCGTACGCTTGCCTTACTGGATCGCTAATAATCGTGCACTAACATAGAATGAACGCTAGTTGCGATAAGGTGACACCAACCAGAAACACAAAAATTACGACGTTTCGAGGCCAGCTTGGCCCCTTCTTCTGGGATGACGGGTCGGCGCTGAAGAGCAAGGTTTATATAGGAGCGCTGCTTTTGTTCGGTGGCTGGAACACGTGGCGAAGTCCGTTAAGATAGGCACATGGCAGCGCACCCGCGGACCGGTTTACGTTTGCATGTGTTGCGCGGATGTGCCAGAATTCAACAAAGAGCCGCTTGCGGGGCTTGGTCTCCACGTCAGTGACCATGGACTCAACAAGCGGGATGCACTGGTCATGCACCTAGTTCCACCTCTTCACAAGCGGCCCACGCTTCTAAATAGCAACATTCCTCCTGTGTTCCTTGATTCGTCGTAACCGTCTTCACGATGCAGCAGCCGTCACAGTCCGATGTGGATGTTCTAGTTATCTCATTTGCTTAGTTGATTGCTTAGTCTCCACGCAGCCACGAAACACAAGTTGAGCATTTCGATAGTATTATCCGGCCCAACATGTGTATTCCTCGTCTTGCATAGCTCCCTTTTTTTTTAATTTTGTCTTTTTCTCCGGCTATACAGCTTACAGTGCTCCACGTTCAAAAGGTTTACTGTAATATTGGCTCGAGACCCTCTAGAGAGAATGCACAATTCTTGCCACCTGAAACTCGTAAACAGGTTTAACCATGCTAATGTTTTTTCTATTACTATTTATTTCTTTGCAACCGGAAAGTGTGCCAACCTAACGCACAAACGAACTTAGTAATCTCGGGACAGAGCCGCCAGCTCCCCTCAACTTTGATTCGCAGAGTTCTCGTTACCGTTGTCGAGACCCGCTATTTAACAACTTCTCGAGCAGCACCAGCGCTTCCGAACTGATTTAAGCGCCTCGACTGGTAACGAGCTGCTTGGAGCGGCCGGTTCCCTCTTGCCGCTTCATCGACCCTCATATCCCGACGCCGTACAAGCGCAGCGGTGCTCTCTGCTCGCCAGGCATTCAGCCTCCTCACTCTTCACTTTTCTTTCTTTTTCGTTCCGAAAAGGAACCCGCGTTTCTTTTCCAGAGGTAGCTTATTTCTTGTGCGTTGTTCTTCGTTCTGTTAAGGCACTTTCCACTCTCAAAAACCCTCTAAACGAGCCGCTTGCAAACACACCACGTATTCATCGGCCGTTGTCCTGGGCAACCGGATCCAGCACAAAGCGAGGGTGTGGCTGTGACGCCTCTCACTCTGTGGCACAACCCGATTTTCATTATTCAAAGCACTCCCCTTCGAGAAGCGCAGTGCGACAGTTAAAAATTGCTGCCATTCCTCGCCTTCGTTTTTAGCTTAATTCTCGTCCTCTCTTTGAAGTGAGTTCCTTTCAATTTTCTATAAAAAGAATAGAAAGAAGGAACCCCCGCTAACTCGAGAAGTGTAATTGCCCTTTCCGAACAAAAGTAGCCACGCGATCTTTTGAAGATCGACTCTCGTCGGCTGTTCTCGGAATCTCTTGCGCGATTCTAATATAAGCAAACGCGGCTAAAGGAAAAGTAAAGGTAGTGTTCATGGTCGCACTAGCCAGGCAGAAATGCACACGTATCAATTGTTCCCAAGGTAGTGAAGCGTCAGGGCGTTGTGAAGTGTACAATACTTGCACTCACCCTTGAAATTACACCAGCGATATGAAGACGACAGCTGCCAAACTGTTTATTGAGTGTCCAGTACTAAAGAGGCATATAAGCATCCACCCGTATGTAGGACAAAGCTACAAGGAAATCCTTACGGATTTCTCAAAAATGAAAGCATCTTACTTGACAAAAAAATTCTGGCTGATCCCCCTGTCAGAGAAATCTGTATAACACGATGTAAAATAGGCAGTTGAATGTTTATTTTTCATCGAGGTCAACTTCGCCATCTCTGTTTCGATAGCGCGGCACGGTTTGACGTGGATGAACCCACGTTCACGCATCGCCTCCATAGCATCCACGACCAAACCCTTGTGGTAAGGGAAGTTGTTTAGGTAATAACTGGACGCTGTCGATAGTAAATGCCGCCCGACAAAGGCATCAATCCTGTTTACTTGCGCCACATTGACTCGTCAACGCCGTTGCCGTACTTGGGCGTCTAACGCAGCAATTTTCTTGAAAAGACAGAATGCTGAGTGATTTGGTAAGGAACAGATTTGTTGTGGCCATCACGCTCGAAGTGCAGTCGACAGGGAAACGCCATCTAAGAAGGAAGGTGGCCGGTACTCTACCACTACGCCACCGGCGCTCCTGCTCGACGCTGTACCAACGCGCCTTACATTCTTTGTTGTTTCGCTTCCTTCAAGGAAGCGAAAAATTGGGAAACGCGCCATTGCCATGATGTGCTTAGAATCATCTTTAATGAAGTCGTGCCATCACACTGCGAACGAGAGCTTTAACGCGCAGCTAAAACGACTGCAGGATGCGCATTACCCAAGTGCGGTAGTGACGTCGGTCTCCGAGGTGTTGCTTTAAAAGTTGAAAGGCAAGCGCCAGAGGTGTAACAATGACACACAGAAGAAGAGGCCTGTAGTTGTGCCATATTGCCACAAAGTGGCTCACAATCTTAAGAATGTGGCTGCCAGGTACCAAATTCCAGTAGTGTTTTCTGCCCCCCGGAAACTGTCAATGCTGTGCTCGCGTATCGGTAAAGAAAACAATAAGCCGCAATGTGAAAAGCAACATTTCAACTTTGTAGAATGCAGCGTAGGCGTGGTCTACAAGATTCCACTCTCTTGTGGCAAAGTGTATGTAGGTCCGTCAGGCCGCTGTGTCAAGGAGCGCCTCAAAGACCATGAGCGATCCCTGCCAACCGGTACAGGCTCACATTTAGCTCAACATTGCAAAGAGTGTAAGTGTCAAGCCTTGTTTAGACAGACTAGTATTTTAAAGAAGAGCGGTGACACCACCGCCCGAGAATTATCAGAAGCGTTTTACATAAAGTCCTTGGGTTCCCAGTGTATTAGTGTGCCTTCATTTACCTTGTTTAGCAATGAATTTTCTTTTTTGGAAGCGCTATCATGAGTGTGCTCGGATGATGAGTTGTGGTGGTTGCCGCGCTGGGTGTTACTACGCATGTCCTTCCAGTATCTGGGTGGTATAAAGAGTGGGGTGACGCAATAAACGATATCAGTTGAGAGTAGCGCTTTGTCCTCTCCTTCCTTCCTGTGTATTGTTTTTTTGCGCTAAATAAGCACTATCCTTCACGGAGACTCATTCTGGAACGCGCCTGAAATGGTAGCGCCATCGAGGAGAGGCCAAATGAAGGTGCAGTGCTTCACTTCGTCTGTCCTGGTGGCGGTACCATTCCAGGTAAAGTAAGAGGGTCCTGTCTGTAAGAAATGTGGCCAACCACTCACAGTGCTACACATACTTATAACGTGCCCCTTTTACGAACCGAAAAGACGACGATACTTTCCAGAAATCTACAGGACATGCACTCCGATCCATCCTATCCTTTTACTGGGCGAAGAGCCACATGTCCCTAATGAGAACCTATTCGAACACTTAAAAGACATAGGTATCATTCATCCCATGTGACATGTGCATTTTGGCCGCAGTCACATCTCCTCGAAGAGATTACGACTGCGTTAACTGTATAGAAACGCCCACAGTCTATGTGCACTTGCCAACCAAATGCAAAGAATGAGAGGCTTCGGCCGTACTTGTGGTCACCATGTGTAAGCACACTTTTCATCGAGGTTTCCCGCATGGTCTGCACCCTTTGTGGCGCTCAGACCTCTGTGTTTTTGCCCTAACAGTAGGTCTACCTAAGAGACCTACTCGTTAGGGCAAATATATAGTGATGTAGATCCTGCTTCGAACAGTAACAACGGAAGGTTTATCTCATGCAACGTTCCGACCGGAGTCCGGTCTTCTTCTGCCTGAAGAAGACCGGACTCTGGTCGCAACGTTGT